>JAVJIF010031528.1:0-154872 GCA_038442645.1 Agave tequilana
GCGGCGTGGAAGGCCGGCCAGGCGCCGACCAGGAGCTGGTGGTGGAGGGCTGCTCCCCCACCCTCTTCCTTCTCTCTCTCTCCTCTCGCGGGGGTAGTCCGGCATCCGGAGCGACGTCGGAGAGGCGCCGGCGCCGGCGGGGCAGTCGCGCCGGCGGGGCTCGCCGGGCGGCGGCCTCAGCAGCGCAAGGCTGCTGCGGCTGTTGCATAATTGGGTGAAAACCCAATGGGTTTGGGTTTGGGTTTGCTTCAAACCCGACCCGTTTGGGGTACCCGACCCAATAAGGTAATATTTTCCTTTTAGTCCCTGTAAAAATAGAATTACTTTCGGGCCCCTGCAAAATTATGAACACCCCTTGACTATTTTCAGTTATTACGTATCTAACCTTTTATATCGGTTTTGGCTTTCGAGCGATATCAGGAGCATCCGGACTCCGATTTGGACGATTCTGGATCCGTTGCGATCATGGGAAAGAGAGGTACCTTCCCAGGGCTAGTTTGTGAGTGTTTTTAATTTATAAATTATCTTTTTATCATATTGATTGAACTTGGTTGCTTTATTTAAATAAAACATGATACCGGTAAAATAAACTGTAGACAATATTAAACACTGTAATCAACACTGTACTTAGAATATGCCTGATACCTAATAGACGTAGAGTGTGACACTGGATGCCTATTAGGTCATGTTTCATGGACCACTGGCACTCGGGCCACTAGATCACCATATTCGTGGACACTATTATTTCATGTAGTATATCACAGTTAGATAACTATCATCACCTGTATACTGATCCACGGTACTCGATACATATCACTAGATAGGAATGTTGGACACCGTTATTTCATGCACTGGTATCATAATTACACGGCTACGGTAGTTCACTAGACATGATATTCCATTATACACTGACCACTGTTATGACATGTACTAGTGAGACATAGATAGATTATACGGATTATTGCTACTCATATATATTCCACTGGTACATGATATGACCATGCACGGACTACCGCATTTCATATTATTATTATCATCATACATATCATCACACACGACATGTTTACATATCACGGCCACACATGCATGTATGGTTTCACTATTCTTGTCATATGGATCCCCGTGCATATTACAGTTATTATTGTCCCATGTTATCCCCGTATTCCTGTTATATGCTTATTTCCCGTTACTGATATTATTATTCCCTTACTGGATACATGTTCCCGTTACTCATATTGTTATTTCCGTTACTGGATATATGATCTGTTGATATGCGATGTGTGGCATCTCACATCTACTGTATCCTGTTTCCCGTTATCATGCTGCCATGTACTGTTCTAATACTTTATATACTGTGTAGTTCATACTTGTCTTCTGGTACACCAGTTATTAGCACAGTCACGCCAGCGTCCGGCGGAACATGTGTGGAACTAAGTGCCACACGGAGCAAAGTGCCACATCACACCTATCCGTGGTGGGGGCCACCTCTTGAATCCGTGGGGGCCACCTCTAGAATCCTCACTCCGTCTGGTGTTGGGTGACGAGGATGTCTCCGGTGTTCTTATTATTGATATTGTTACTGACCAGACTCAGTATTCTTGTTATACATGGTATTCCCGTTATACGCACGGTCATGCTGGCGTCCGGCACATGGTGTGTGGAACTAAGTGCCACACGGAACAAAGTGCCACACTACAGACATGGTGGGGGCCACCTCTTGAATCCGTGGGGGCCACCTCTAGAATCCCACATCGCGGGGTGTCAGCATGATGGAGGCATCCTCAGTGTACTGACTATTTAGACCCAGTACATGACACATTTAATAACCCAACAATAGTGACGTCAGGAACACTTGTTATTTGGTCACTCTCTCGTTTGATAATGGTAACCGTATGCCATGTCCGGATGGGTTCGACTGGAGTGCGGGCTCCAGTATGAACTACCAGTGGTATGGGACACTGGAAGAGATTGATTAAAATACCGAGTGCTACTGATTGTTATTATTGTATAAAGAACTAACATGCCTGATATATGTATCCTATTGTGTAGATATACTTGTTACTGTTCCTAATTATTTATTCGCTATCATGTCACCTGTATATCATGTTACATTTTCTGATATTTGTTACATTCCATGTGGTAGCATGCGATTCATTACATGTATACTATGCATTGCATATGGTATGTTTCCTGTATTCCTTGCAGACATCATGACTGTACATGCACGACACCATATGATGGTTATATTGCATATGCTCACCTGCATGTTCATATTGCATATGCCCACCTGCATGTTCATTTCCATCACTACCATGTTCATTTCCATCACGTCACCACTAGACAACATTATTTATATAAACTAGATACAACTCATGACCCGATGATAACCGGCTCAGTGATGGTATTAAAGATGACCTGTTTATTTATTCTACTGCTTACATGATTATATTTTTCTACTGCTTCTTATATCCTTATGATATGGTATCACTAGTTCAACAACATGTATTATATATTAGTTTCATGCTTGTAATACTATTGTACTATTACTGCCTCCTTCATTTTATCAGTCACTAGGTCGCTTTCTGACGACCCTGGGTTTGCGTGCCCAGATTGGAGATCCGCATACCGTAGTATCCGAGAGTGCCTTGGAGTCACATAGGAGATTCCTCATCGAGACACTTCATAGGTATCTTTATGATTTATTGCTTTTATCTTATTTGTCCCTATTTTTCCTATCTGTTATGGTCACTCACCTTTTTCTGCAGGTATTCTCGTACTTATTTCCGGCTGGGACCCCTATAACTATGAGGTGATTTCCTGTACTGAGGCTTAACGTACGCGTGAGGTTGTTTTCACCTCGCGTATGTACGTCGCCATTACGTCTCCGTATCCTTGGGATCGGGCGTTACATAGTGGTATCAGAGCCTAGGTTCACACCTGTTGTGGGTAACCACCTAGGTCAATCCTCGGCTCTTACCAACAGTACAATCAGGTTCAGATTCACTGATCTGTATCTGAATTTGGGATTCCAGCAACGAGTACAAGAATACCATGACCTTGACAATTCATTCCTTGACTCGTTTATATTCCTTCCTTCCTTCCAGTTGTCAGGCAGAACATCTATTTCTTCTCACTTTTCTTGCTTCGTCTTGCTTCCCATCGGTTAGGATTCGTTCCCTACCATCCTTTTCCATCCCGAGTTCCTTAGAATATCAGAGTGCGCAGCGGACGTGTCGTGGACCCGTACCATTTCGGCTTTGGAGTTAGAAATATTGTTCTCACACCTGATTTGAAATTTCAAGGACGAAATTTTTGTAAGGTAGGGAGAAATGTAACCCCTGATCCCCGGTGTACGTATCACGGTATCGGTACGCGACACGGCGTACAAAATTGATTTGACCTCCGTAGTAGTCTGATTGAGCCGATTTCAGTTTCAAATATCATTTCCTAATATTTTAGATTTTTCAGGATTTTCTGGAATTTTTCTGAATTATTTTGGAAAATCTCCGTTGTCGGTGTCGACCGATACCGATAATCTGCTTTCCGATTTTTAATTCACAAAAGTTATATTTTGAGAATCGGCTTTCACCGTATGTCTTAGAATCACATGAGCTACGTTTGGGTATTTTTGGAGATTTTTCCGAATTTATCGAAAATCCGGCCAAACCGTGTCGCCCGGTACCGGCGACAGCTTTCAGGATTTTTAATTTGCAAACCGTCTTGAATTTCTACAAACCGTCTTCATATTACGTCTCCAGATAATATTCTCTATTTTTTGTAATTGTTGGGCACTGTTTGGAGCTAGTCGAATTTTGAGCCGAATTAAATAATATTATTTTAATAATTTATATTCTTTTCTTTTCTTTTCTTTCTTTCCCTTCTTCCTCCTTCCAGCGACTTCTTCCCCCCACCGACTTACCCAATCCCCACCGCCTCTTCTCTCTCCTCCTAATTTAAAATCTCTCTTCCTCTCTCCAAACTCTTTCTCTAACTCTCTCCTCTCTCTCTCTCTCTTTTCTCTTCTCTCTGCCCCAATTCCCCCTCTCTCCCTCTTGCTCGCAGGCCGGGCGGCGGCCTGGCCGTTGTCGGCGGCCAGGCCAGGCCGGCGACGCGCCGGGGGCTGGCCAGGCGCCGGCGGCGTGGGAGGCCGGCCAGGCCAGACCGGCGGCGCGGAAGGCCGGCCAGGCGCCGCCAGGAGCTGGTGGTGGAGGGCTGGCGCTCCCACCCTCTCCTTCTCTCTCTCTCCCTCTCGCAGGGGGTAGTCCGGCATCCGGAGCGACGCCGGAGAGGCGCCGGCGGGGCGCCGGGCGGCGGCCCCGCGCGTGGGCGGCAGCAGCAGCGCAAGGCTGCTGCGGCTGTTGCATAATTGGGTGAAAACCCAATGGGTTTGGGTTTGGGTTTACTTCAAACCCGACCCGTTTGGGGTACCCGACCCAATAAGGTAATATTTCCTTTTAGTACCTGTAAAAATTAGAAATTACTTTCGGGCCTCTGCAAAATTATGAACAGCCCCCTGACTATTTTCAGTTATTACGTATCTAACCTTTTATATCGGTTTTGGCTTTCGAGCGATATCAGGAGAATCCAGACTCCGATTTGGACGATTCTGGATCCTTGCGATCGTGGGAAAGAGAGCTACCTTCCCAGGGCCAGTTTGTGAGTGTTTTTAATTTATAAATTGTCTTTTTATCATATTGATTAAACTTGGTTGCTTTATTTAAATAAAACATGATACCGGTAAAATAAACTGTAGACAATATTAAAACACTGTAATCAACACTGTACTTAGAATATGCCTGATACCTAATGACGTAGAGTGTGACACTGGATGCCTATTAGGTCATGTTCATGGACCACTGGCACTCGGGCCACTAGATCACCATATTCGTGGACACTATTATTTCATGTAGTATATCACAGTTAGATAACTATCATCACCTGTATACTGATCCACGGTACTCGATACAATATCACTAGATAGGAATGTTGGACACCGTTATTTCATGCACTGGTATCATAATTACACGGCTAACGGTAGTTCACTAGACATGATATTCCATTATACACTGACCACTGTTATGTCATGTACTAGTGAGACATAGATAGATTATACGGATTATTGCTACCCATAGATATTCCACTGGTACACGGTATGACCATGCACGGACTACCGCATTTCATATTATTATCATCATACATATCATCACACACGACATGTTTACATATCACGGCGACACATGCATGTATGGTTTCACTATTCTTGTCATATGGATCCCCGTGCATATTACAGTTATTATTGTCCCATGTTATCCCCGTATTCCTGTTATATGCTAGTTTTCCCGTTACTGATATTGTTATTCCCGTTACTGGATACATGTTCCCGTTACTCATATGTTATTCCCGTTACTGGATATATGATCTGTTGATATGCGATGTGTGGCTGTTGACACTTAAAAAAGACAAGATTTTCATTGGTCCGAACAATGTCTAAACTTGTTGACATTTACAAAAGACAAGTGACAGACGAGCTGAAGACCAGTTTTCACCCATCTCTAAGGGACAAGGAAGCAACTTGGACTCCACTGATCCAGCAAGCAGACAGTGAACCCGGATTGTTTCTAACAGAACTCAGCAGGTCTAAGGTGCTAACACTTAGCATCGCATGAGCCCAAGGGATAGCCTCGCTTGAGAGGCTAATATCACTCAACTTCGCCTTGAAGCCATCCAAAGCCTCGCCGAGAAGCTAACTCGCAACTTCACTACAGAGGACTTCCAGCTCCGCCATTGGTCTGCTATGGTCAACCTTTGACCAATCAAATCTCTAGATGAGATCGGATCCAATCAGATCAATCTAATTAAATCAAATCAGAGATCAAATTTGGCAGTTGATTGCCACAATCTCTTGACTCTTCTAAAACGAGTAAGAAGATCAGCGGAAATCCTCCAACGATATGGAAAGGATCAAAACAAATCGAGAGGTCCACCGACCTGCCAATTCTAGCTTCGCAGAAGCTGATCCTAGCCTCACAGTAAGGCTACTTTCCAGATTTAAACAGATTTGATTCAATATGTTTTCATATCTTCAAGGGACGATTATACCCTTGCTCTCCCTATAAATAACCCGCCAGGGGTAGAAGGAGCAATCAATCGATCGATCAATCGAAAGAGGACGGGAAAAAGAGAGAAGACTCCACAAGCAGAGACTTCTTCACAAAGCACCGTGCGCTCTCGAATTCAGAGACCCTTTAGAGAATTGCTTTCTCTAACCAGCGTGTTGATACCCTAACATCGTCCTTCTTCTCAAGGAATCTCCGAAACCAGGCGAGAAGGAATTCCTAATTGAAGGCGATTTTGAGAAGCAGCAAGAGGGTTCTACCAACCTTCTATTCTCTGATTCCGGAACCAGGCGAGAAGGGAATCTCATCGCTCGCATCGTCAAAGGGACAAAGTGTCGCGCGCTGACCAGACTCCTATCGGCACACTTCTCCAGAATCTCTGAGGAGATCTACTTGTAATCTTTTTAAGAATACTTGTAATTTAGCTCCTCAAACTCTTTTTTTGTAAGTTTTCCCCCTTTACAAACATAATGGAAAACAAGATGGCGACTCCGCTGGGGAAGAAATTCTCCACTGCCGAGAATCAGTGTCGCAATGCGACGAACAGACCTTCGGGTCTAACTCTGAATTCAGAAAAGCCGGTGCAGCCAGAGTCGCTCTGGCTAAATCTTCAAGGAAAGTCTCTCTGCGAAGACTGAAAAGGTTCCCTGCGAACCTACTGCGGTTATTTGGCGCAACAAGGAAGCACGTCCGCAGTCTGATTCCTTTACTTGTGAGAACTTGGTGGTTCAGTTTAATCAAGAAAGATTTGAAGAAGTCCTCTCTAGGGTGGCCCAATGCTTCGAGCACGGAAGCATAGAAAGATTTCCACGACCAAGGTTTCGAAGCAGAAACCGGAGGCAGAATTCTGCCAACACCCCTCAGCCTCGCGGGTGGCTAATCAGGTTCCTTGCGAACCTAAGTCTCCTCTGCCAAGGCGGGTATGGAAGCCTAAACAGAAGTCTCCAACCGTAGCTTCAGGCGTGGCTACGCCTAAACCGCGCCTCTCTCGCGAAGAAAAAGGCAGGATGCCTGTCTGCTCCAATCATGAAGTCAAGACGGCAATCATACCGTCGCCCAATTCAAGAGCAGCAATGCCTCGCGCCAGCCTCGTTCTCACAAGTGAAGCTACTGTACCACAGCGTACGCGCAGAGTCCATGACCGCGAAGCTGAAGCCAAAGTACCATCTAAGGCTAATTACATTCGCAGCAGCATAGCGGGTAAAGCACCACAGCGTGCTCCGCTTTCCAGTGCGTCAAGCACTAAGTTCGCGTCTGATGGCGAAGCTAGAACCAAAGCACTATTCAGTGCTAATCCCATCTGCAGGGATAAAAGAAGCAGACATCGCTCTATGTGCGACCCAAAAGAGCCTTTGCGCTCGATTGCAGAGACCCAACCGGGTCTGATTTGAGGAAATTGTTGACGGATAGACAAACCTCTTCCCCTTGTTGTCGACAAGTGGATGTCAGCTGGTGACACTCCACTCGGTCCATTGCCGGCTGGGACCAATCCCCGCCACGCCTCCAAGACGACGGTCAGTTTTTGATCGACTATCGGTACAAGCCCCGATGAAGCATCACAGAAGGAGTATCTTGCGAGATCTCCCCTCCGCATCCGTCAACATGACCGAAGAGGACGAGAGTCCCCAGATCCAGATTACAGCCTAGGTTTAGGCGAAGTCTTGGTGCATAAGGAAGGTGTTTTCCGAAACACCAGATCTAGGGTGGCGATACCCTACAATTATGAACAGCCTTCTTCCTCGACGGCCCTAAACTCGTCACAGCCCAGGAGGTCACTCCAATCATCAGATGAAGAAGATGAAGACAGTGGGTACGCCTCTTCGGCGACAGTTAGCTCGGTGCGAACAGACAGAGTATCAGTCAACATGGCTGATAGCGCTAACGACGACCTTCGTCGGCGCCTGGAAGCTCAGGAGCAAACTTCCAAGACTCAGCAAGAGGCTCTGGACAATATTCAACAGATGCTCGCTCAACTCCTCAATAATCGGAATAACAATGATGCCGGGAGCAATCACGATGAGGAGGAACATTTCAGCAATGAGCAGCCAAAGACGGAGAAATCCAAGGAGGGTTCTTCCTTAGACGCCGAAGTCCTTAAGGGCCTCCAAGCTCAGATCGCATCCCTGGCTCAGAGGGATGAATTAAAGAAGGTAGGGGCAGTCCGTCCTTATCTGCTGGAGTGGGATTCGGTGCCTATCCACCGAAGTTCAAACCGCCAACGCTGCATACCTATGATGGAAAGAGCTCGCCAAATCAACACATCTACTATTTCCGGTCTCAGACTGGTAATGTCATAAGCGATGATGCCATCATGGCTAGGCTTTTCATTGGCACCTTAAAGGGGGTGGCATTTGACTGGTTTCGCAGTCTTCCCCCGGGCTCTATCAACTCCTGGATCGACCTGGAAACTCAGTTCCTTTCTCGTTTCTATGAGGATGATACCGAAGTGACCATGGACAAACTCCTCTCCACTGTGCAAAGGAAGGGCGAATCTGTCCGTGACTACATTGAACGGTTCAGAAACTTATCCTTGATGTGCCCAGCAGGGATGCCATTACCCATGCTCTTACAGACATGCAGACACAACTTCCTAGACCAAGTTGAAGTTCGCATGGGGGCTGTCAAAGCCCACACTTGGAAGGAATTGGTCGAACAAGCTGAGATAGCCGAGAAGTCGGCTAAAAAGTTCGAACCATCCACCCCTAGAGGCAAGTGGGGATGAACAACAAAGGGCGTGGCGACCTACCGCAATCTTCTCAAGCTAAAGGCAAAGAGACTATATCTGTGGAGTTATCCGGAGATGTGCAGTCAAAAGCCAGGAAGAGCGGCTTCAACAATTAGGAGCCCAGTTCCCTCTAAAGCAGTACTCCTTCAAAGACGATCAGGTGGTCACGATATTCCATCTGCTCCACAAAGGGAACAAAATGAAGCTGCCAGATGCTCGGCGTCCCAATGAGATAGGGCACACAAATGACCCTAAATACTGTCTCTACCATAGGATGATTCACCATCCTACTGACAAGTGCTATGTCCTCAAGGACAGAATACAAGCCCTGGTCGATGCCGGGTTCTGACGTTGAAGACAGAGCAGAAGAAAGTCACTGCCAATATGGTGACTCTTGAGTTTGGCAAAGCTCCAAAGGTCACAGTTCCTGACGGGACTTATTCCATCCCTGCGCCACGGTTGGAAGTCAAACATCCTCCAGCTACAGCTCAAAACAATAAGGGTCTTGTTCCCTTAACATTGGAGACAGGAGAAGTCATGTGGATGCATCCAGACCTCGTCCAAGACGTACAGCGGGATCCAAAGCAGCCCCACTCAAAGGGCAAGTCTTGCAATGTCATCTCCATCCTGCCAGACGACGGCAATCTGACATCGGCTTCCCTCAGTGATTCCGAAGGAGAAAAGCATGCTTGCGCAGCGCAAGCCGATGCGCCTCAACAGACGGGCACCCGATCCGGAAAATCTACTGACGAGATACAACAGCAAACGACGTCAGTACAAGTACCCGCATCCGCTCCAATCCCAGCAAAGGGAAAAGAGAGGCCTAAGGAGGTACGATTCGACCACGTGTTGAGGAAACCACCAGGCCAGGGTTTGATACGCCCTTTCGCTTTGATATATTGGCTCAGCTGGCCAATATCCCAGCTCGTATCACTATACACGAGCTCCTTCGCCTCTCGAAAGAAACAAGAGAAGCACTCAGGGATGCGCTAGCCAATTCAGAATCCTTTCTGACATGCATGCCTGAAATCCCTAACGACGACTTTCAGTCTCCTTGCCCAGAATGTCATCATGCACAATCAAAGGTGCCCGCTATTACATTCACGGCAGAAGATATGCTTCTCAAAGACAATAAGCACGATCGACCTCTGTACTACACCGGATATATCGGTTCAACGTGCATCGAGAGAATACAAGTCGATCCGGGGTCCGCACTCAGCATCATCCCCAAAGGCTTCTCTACTTCCTCGGCATACCACTGTACAGGTTGTCCACAACCACCACTACAATATATGGTTTCAACGCCGGGAGCAGCCATCCACTTGGAAGATTCGGCTCCATTGCAGAATCGGGAGTTTAAAGTCAGAAGTGACGTGCTATGTCATCGACGCTGACACGTCATATAACCTGCTGCTAGGACGACCATGGATCCATGCCAACTGGATCGTCCCTTCCACCCTCCATCAATGCTTCAAATATGTTGAAGATGATGCGACAGTACGAACTGTCTTCGCTGAAAAGCAACCATTCAAAGGGGTGGAAAATTACTTCACTGACGCTCTCCTGTATCAAGAGGCCGGTGGAGCACTCAAAGAACCGTTGCCGGACGATGATGAAGCGGCAATGAAGTGATTCAGAATCTGAAGCAGGCATCCCAGCCATCCTGGTTGGCGAACCAATTATAGCATGTCTCGATGACCCCCTATGTAATGCTCCTTCTGAGGACGAAGGTGAATGGGTAATTAATGATAATGTTTCTTTTGATTATCCTGCGAGTATTGGGTCGATTAAATCCATTACGGATGGCTCTCTGCATGTGCCCGTACATGAGCCAAGTGTGGCCAGCACATCTGTGGAAGCTATAGAAGGGGCCACACTGGTGATCCCTCCGTCCAAACAAGGTCAGTCGCCGATAATCTTCGGTAGAACCCGGCCACAAGGACCCACAACTGCAGATTCGAGCTCAGACTCAGACGCCCCACAGTTCTTCCATTATGCGCGGCCAGCGCGCCACATTATGAAGAAATGGGATATGATTTGAAGCGTGGAGGCGGCTTAAACTTTGGAAAAGGAAGGCGCAGTCTAATGCGTAATTTTGTCCCGAAAGGGAAGCCTGCAAATTACTATGATAGTACACGCAAGGGGTTGGGTTACGTCACGCCCACATCATCAGTAACAGTTCAAGTCAAAGACGATGAGCCAATTCCATCACATTCAGCCTCATCCTCCGAGTGGGATTCAGATGTCAGTATAGGAGGAATGTTCGAAAACCTCACTGCTAACATGACCTCAAGCAGTCAATTGGAACCCGCAGAAGCTACTGAAGAGGAACCATGGACTCAGCAATTAGACCTTCAATGGGAAAAGCGATTCGAGCTGCGCGAACCACCTACTGAAGACAAGGTGATGCAGGTCAATCTGGGAAGTCAAGATCATCCAAGCCCATCTTTATAAGTGAAAGCCTATCACTTACGGAGAAGGAAGAATTGATAATACTCGTAAAAGAGTATATAGACGTCTTCGCATGGAGCTACGAAGACATGCCTGGACTTGATCCGCAAATCGCCATGCACCGTCTGAACATCAAACCTGACGTCAAGCCAGTCAAACAGCAACAACGTCGGTTTCGCCCAAACATCATGGAAGCTATTGAAGCCGAAGTTCACAAGCTCATTGCATGTGGCTTCATCCGGGAGGAACAACATCCAGATTGGGTAGCTAACATCGTCCCCGTCCTCAAGAAGAACGGGAAAATACGGATCTGCATCGACTACCGTGATCTCAATACGGCATGTCCTAAAGACGAATTCCCACTGCCCATCACCGACGTCATGATCGACAATACATGCGGGTTCGAAAGGATGTCTTTCATGGACGGCTTTTCAGGATACAACCAGATTAAGATGTATCCCGACGACGAGAAGCATACTTCGTTCCGAACGCCATTGGGGGTATACTGCTACACTGTAATGCCCTTCGGACTGAAGAACGCTGGAGCAACCTATCAGCGGGCAATGAGTACAATCTTCTGCGATCATCTCCGAAAAATAGTGGAGTGCTATGTCGACGACATTGCCGTCAAAAGCCGCAACAAGAATGAACATCTTCGCGACCTGAGAACGATGTTCGACATAATGCGGGCTCATCAACTGAAAATGAACCCGACAAAATCCTTCTTGGGAGTGTCAAGTGGCAAGTTCCTTGGGTTTATTGTCACATCAAAAGGGATTCATCTTGACCCAAACAAAGTCAAAGCCATTCAGAGCATGCATCCATCGAGGAATCTCAAAGAGCTTAGAGGCTTGCAAGGCAGACTGGCTTATATTAGAAGATTCATTGCAAATCTCTCAGGCCGCTGTCAACCATTCACCCGGCTCATGAAAAAGGGTGCTTCCTTCGTATGGGATCAAGCTTGCCAGGAAGCTTATGAAGACATCAAGAGGTACCTCACAAAACCTCCAGTCTTAGTGGCCCCTACATCAGGGAAACCATTCTTACTTTATGTAAAAGCTCTGGACTACTCCCTCGGTGCCCTCCTCGCTCAAAAGGATGACAATTGCCACGAGCAGGCCATTTATTATCTGAGCAGAACTCTCATAGGAGCCGAATCTCGCTACAATCCTATCGAGAAAGAGTGTTTAGCTCTCGTCTTCGCTATTCAGAAGACACGACATTATTTGGTCGGCCAGACCATACATGTCATCTCTAGAGTAAACCCATTGCGTCTTCTTATGACAAGCCAGGATCATTGAATTCAAGACTGGCTAAGTGGGCACTTTTATTGTCTCAATATGACATGACCTTCATCCCTCAGAAGGCGGTCAAAGGCCAGGCCCTTGCAGAGTTCTTGGCTGCTCATCCAGTTTCGGAACATTCAAAACTTCACGAAGATATCCCTGATGAAGTCTTCGAGTCTTATGCAACCTCAGAAGAGGAAGTGTGGCAGATGTTCTTCGATGGAGCATCGCGAATGGGCCCTAAAGGCAGGATTATTGCCGGAGTGGGGGTTGTGTTATCTCCCCGCAGAACCATGTTCTTCCCCGAGCATTTTCTCTGACAGAATCATGCTCCAACAATGTAGCGGAATATAATGCTCTGCTCATTGGCCTTCAACTCGCCCACGGAATGGGGGTACGCTACCTTGAAGCCTACGGCGATTCAAAGCTGATCATCAATCAGGTTAAAGGCGAATATGAAGTCCGCCATGAGGACTTGGTGCCTTATTACCATACAGCCCTCGAGTTGGCTAACCTATTTGAAGGTTTCTACATCGGGCACGTGTCTCGATCTCAAAATACCAAGGCGGACGCCCTTGCTGCATTAGCAACAACTCTAGCCTTACCGGCAGACACCGAGTATCACCTCACAGTCGCAACTCGACATCTTGTATGCTCCAAGCACATGCTAAGAACTCGAGAAGTTATAATGTCTCCACGGATCTTGAACCGAGAGATTGGCGCTTTCCTCTCATTGACTATGCTTTGCACGGTCTGCTTCCAGACGATCCTAAAGAAGCGGCGTCCGTCAGACGAAGGTCTCTCCGTTTCTACTACAATCCGACTCTGAAGACACTTTACCGTCGTTCATATGACGGTGTCCTCCTCCGTTGCCTTTCTAATTCAGAGGCACAGGAAGCGCTTCAACAAGCGTACGATGGCATTTGCGGAGCCCATCAGCCAGGTCCAAGCTTAAGGACAGGTTGCATAGGCTTGGATATTATTGGCCAACTATGATATCCGATGCCATCCAATATGCACGAAGGTGTAAAGCATGTCAGATTCATGCAGATTTCATACACCAGCCTTCGGAGTTGCTCCACCCGACTGTTGCTTCATGGCCATTTGAAGCATGGGGAATAGACGTCGTAGGGCCAATCAGCCCTTCTTCGACAAGAGGTCACCGTTTATCCTAGTAATAACCGATTACTTCTCAAAATGGGCAGAAGCCATACCATTGGCCGAAGTAAAACCTCTAATGTGGTTCACTTTATCAAGCACCATGTCATCCATCGATTTGGTGTCCCTAGGCGGATCATCCACGACAATGGTCCCCAATTCATAAGCCAAGTATTCTATCGGTTCTGCGATAAATACCGAATTCAGAATGTGGCTTCAACTGCCTATAATCCTGCTGCCAATGGCTTGGCGGAAGCATTCAACAAAACAATCATCAAGCTGCTCAAGAAATTCGTCTCCTCGAATAAGAGAGATTGGGACGAAAAGCTCGGTGAATGTCTTTGGACCTACCGAACCACGGTGCGGACACCGACAGGCAATACGCCTTTTTTCCCTGGTATATGGGTGCGAAGCAGTCCTCCCATTGGAAATCCAAATGCCATCGTTGCGTGTGGCTCTGATTACTAAAACCACATCAGAGGACAATGATCGCCTACGCCTTCAAGAGCTCGAAGCTTTGGACGAGAAGCGACTACAAGCTCAGCAGCATATCGAGCTATATCAAGCTCGAATCTCAAAAGCTTTCAATAAGAGGGTCAAACAGAGAGTCTTCCAGAAAGGAGACCTGGTCTTAACCGTCAGACGACCGATGATTATGACGCACAAGACCAAAGGCAAATTTCAGCCTAAATGGGAAGCACCGTTTAATAGAAACAGTCTATTCAAATGGAGCATATCGCCTCACGACTGCAGAGGGCGACCTACTCATGATGCCGATCAATGGCAAATTCTTAAAGAAGTATTATCCTTAATCAAGGATCCTTCTCTTGATCAAGTTAACACTACACCTCTGATCAAGACCTTCGTGTGCAAAGTACACACAAAGAGAGCCTTTCTCTTCCTCCAAGTGAGGTCATACAGCCGAAAACCAACAGGAACCTGGCCGCGCACCGGTTATCCTAAAGGGGAATCAAGGTTATGCAGACATTAACCTGATAATCCAATATCCTTTAACGATTAAGGATAGAGGAAAATGTTGGCCTATAAGCCCAACATAAGTCCTCGACAACTCATCATGCTGAGGGGAATAGCATGGCTAGCCCAACTCAAACGGTAGTTGGTAGGCATATCAACCCGTTGACAGCTGGGGGTTTGCTAAAAATCCTACGGGACCTATTCCCATTTGATTCCCTCTCCAAAATCACCTACCAATTCTCACCCATAGAATGGTAGGGCCACATATATGCTTCGCTATTATGTTAACATTAAACCTATGATAGCAGTTCCCTCATCTCTCTCCGTGAGAATGAGACCCCCCAAAATCACCTACCAATTCTCATCCATAGAATGGTAGGGCCACATATATATCTCGCTGTTACGTTAACATTAAACCTATGACAGTGATTCCCTCATTTCTCCCCGTGAAATGAGACTTTTCCCAAACTCCATTGCAACCTTGAGCTTGGTGGCGTCTCAATCGGTTATGTCATCGCGACCTCTGAACCAGCAGACAGCTAAGTCTCAATTCTGAGCCCTGTTGACATCTACAAAAGACAGGTCTCGATACTTGTCGACATTTACAAAAGACGAGTATCACCAATTTTGAGCTTGTTGACATTTACAAAAGACAAGTCTCAACCCCGAGCCCTGTTGACATCTACAAATGACAGGTCTCGATACTTGTCGACATTTACAAAAGACGAGTATCACCTATTTTGAAGCTTGGTGGCTTCTCAACCAGTTATGTCATTGCGACCTCTGAACTGGCAGATAGCCAAGTTTCATCTACCATTGAGCTTAGTAGCGTCTCAATTGGTTATGTCATTGCGACCTCTGAACCAGCAGACAGCTAAGTCTCAATTCCGAGCCCTGTTGACATTTACAAAAGACAGGTCTCGATACTTGTCGACATTTACAAAAGACGAGTATCACCTATTTTGAAGCTTGGTGGCTTCTCAACCAGTTATGTCATTACGACCTCTGAACTGGCAGATAGCCAAGTTTCATCTACCATTGAGCTTAGTAGCGTCTCAATTGGTTATGTCATTGCGACCTCTGAACCAGCAGACAGCTAAGTCTCAATTTCGAGCCTTGTTGACATTTACAAAAGACAGGTCTCGATACTCGTTGACATTTACAAAAGACGAGTATCACCTATTTTGAAGCTTGGTGGCTTCTCAACCAGTTATGTCATTGCGACCTCTGAACTGGCAGATAGCCAAGTTTCATCTACCATTGAGCTTAGTAGCGTCTCAACCGGTTATATCATTGCAACCTCTGAACAGCAGACAGCTAAGTCTCAACTTTGAGCCTGTTGACACTTACAAAAGACAGGACTCACCGATGCTTGCTAACATTTACAAAAGGCAAGTTCTCCCCTTCAGCCCTGCAAAGGCTAACCTCGAGATTGCTGACGTCTTAATCGGTTATGTCATTGCGACCTCTGAACCGACGGATAGCCACGTCTCAAAGATTACGTCCTCAAGCAAGAACAAGATTGGAGATTCGACAGAAGCCAAAACAAAAGAAAGAATTTCCATTAATTCCAAAAGATGGGACACATGGAGGCACGTATACAATGACCTACAAGCGTACACTGTACGATCTGAGCCGCTCTCCGAGGGCGTTTAGCCTCATCTTCCTGTCATCAGCAGCCAGGGCAAGCGCTTGTGACCTCAGCTCAGCCTCATCAAAGTCCACCGCCTGGGCCAGACGAGCTTCAACTTCCGCCAAAGTTGCCCTCTGTGACAACTCCTGCCGCGCAAGCTCCTCACTCTGAGCTTTGAGTTGTTCAAGCCGCGCAGTTTCCTCAAGACGCACCGGTATGGCCTTGGTTAAGAGGAGATTTGCTTTCCTGATCATTTCCTCAGCCTTCGCAATCTTATCCTCAGCGCCAAGAAGAGCACTAGTGGAGGCGTCAATTGCACTTCCAACCTCCGCTTACCTTGTTTCCAAGGATTTCAAATCAGAAGAGACGGCCTTAGCAGCCTCTTGAGCAGCAAGCCGGGCCTCGTGCTTTCGGGCAACAAGACAGGCGAGCCGCTCATCAGCTAAGGACGCCGGGTCTGAGCGATAGAGACGGCGCCACTCCTCTACAGCCTTCTCAAGTTCATCCACCAGGAGTTCTAAAGCAGCAGCCTGATGATACCTCTCAAAGTCCCGAATGCTCTCAATGTCACGGGAGAGGACCACCTTCAGCTTTGAGAATGGTACAGGCGAGCCCTTCAAAACTAGGTCGATAGTTCGCTCCAAGCTTCTATAAAAGCTATCGACCAGGTCACCTATGTAATCATTCTCGGCCTCAGCCATTTCTGGCAGGGAGGAAACCTCAGAGTAATCTACCAGCCAGTAGTCGACACGTCGCGGAAGAAGCAGCGGGAACACTGACAGCAGCAGGACTAGCCGAAGGCGATCTCGGCGAAGTCCTCATCGAAACCAGCACGCCAGCCACCGCGGAGGTAGGACTGGCAACCACCTCTTGAGCAGCAGGCTCAACCACCAGGGTTGGAGAAGCAGGGCTTGCGATCACCCTCAGTGCCGCACTCGGCAAAACAGTCGGCACCTCACTCGTTGATGTGATTGGGAGTGAGGATACCTCCGGGACTGCCGCCCCTTCAACCTCTGGTCCTTCAGCTGATTTGGGCTGATAAGAAGGTAGGTCGCCATACAGCGCGTCCAACACAGCAGCATCCGCCGCGGTCGAAGCGCTCATATCACCCCTTGACTCTTCAGGGAAATCACCTGGTCCCCTCGAAGCTGATGCATCTTGAGGCCGGACACCTGTAACAAGATTACGGTCAGTCGGAACATCGCATGCAGGAAACCAAGATGTTACAACAATACCATAAGATGACGTCGCCTCAAACGTCTCGCCAGCCACATCAGTCTCTAGAGGCTCCATCGGAAAATTTTTGGCAGAATCAACACGAATAGCCGGCTCGCTTTCACTTGCCGAGTATCCTGTGGACCACCCGATAGAGCTTGATGCCTCAGGACTTCCTTTAGAAGTCCCAACACCTGAAGGACCAACATCAGCCGCGCCACTCCCAGACTCTTCCGAGTGAGCAGGGGAACCGCTGTAGCCCCATAAGTGAATAGGGGATCATAATGTTCCCCTTGCTCTCCAGCCGCCTCGACTCCTGCAACAAGAAGCAAAGGATGAGTTATTTGGAACACACCAAAGGCGTATTATATGGACAAGGTTAATCTTACCCAGACCTGGAGCGAATTCACCACTAGTCGGCTCAGCAACCGACGGTTCAGCTGCTAATGGGGCAGCACGAGGAATCGCTGTAGAGGGGTAACCCTCTACGACAATTGTAGGAGCTTGGCGACGGGGCTTCTTCGCCAATGACTTCCTACGAGATCCGCTACCTGCCCGCTTTCTCTTGAAGTGGACGTCAGAATCCTCTTCTTCCACTTCTCCCGCACGTCGTGGGGAAGATGTCCCCACCACACCAGAGCCAGCCGCATGAGTATCAGCTCCAGCCCCCGCCTCGAAGCGAGGACTCCCTACATCAGAAGCTTCGCTGTCATCCACAGCGATGAACTCCTCTAAACCAGGGACACGAACCCGTTTCCTTCCTTTTTCTCAGAGGCCTTCCGCTTCATTCGCTGAGAGATTAACTTCACACCCGAACTGTTGGCGTTAAATCCAGGAGGTGTGGAGTTGGAAGCCGCGTACCACTGGCAAAAGCACAGGGTCGTCGAGAGGCCGGGATCTTGCAGCGGCGTGCGTAGCCACGCCCCAGTGCCATCCGCAGTAAAGAACCGCCAGGCACGGGCCCCATCAATAAGACTCCCCATGAAAGCCAGGTCCGAATTGGGGTTGCCCACATACAGCTGGTCGTACCCGAACTGGCGGGCAAATCGACTCGGGACGTAGGGTTCCAGGTAGCAGGTATCCCCACTCTTGTACAGCAAGTGCGAGGGCCGGATGCTGACCAGCCACTCGAAAACGCCCCGACTCATGGGAGACCGCTCCGACTCCGCATCTCAGAATTCCTCGCTGTATCCTGCGCCCCGAATGCGAGGAAAATAGTGGAACAGGCTATAAGCGTCATGACGACGCACTAACTTACGGGCCTCGGCCACGTAGGTTTTCATCCAAGAACAGCCTTCGAATCGGCGGAGAAGCGCCGTTCGAACACCCTGCGGAGGGTCCTCCCCAGCTCCAATCAAAGTAGGGCAGTGTAAGGCGAACCACGCCATTAAGTAGGTGTATGGCAGACCCACCCTAGGATTGGGTCCATCACAAGGCAGGATAGCACTCTTCCCACGCCTCGTCGCCGGTGGCCTGCAGAAAGCCTCCGTTAAGGCGCGAAGGCCTCTTTGAATACAGCACACCATGGCCGGGAGAAGACCCAGACGGTGGCCATGGGCCAAGCGAACGGCGGGTAGCAGAACATTCGGGTGGACGATGTCACCCGAGGAAGAAGGCACAACACACTTCTTTAACCAGACGGTTAAGAAACCGGCCAGCAGCGCCTTTCGAGACATAGGCCGACGGGCCTGATGGTGAAAGCTCCGAAGGGTATCACCCTTCTCATAGGGACCAGCGTCTTCTGTTACGACGATATCCCTTTGGAGACACATCTCCATCCGTTCAACAATATCGCCATCAGCAACTCCGCGATGAGCTTCTTCAGGAGCATTCTTCATGTCTGGGAAGAGGTAACTTCCCCAGCTCTTCAAGCTCTTCGAGCTACCCTTTCCACCACCGTGGATGCTGGAACAAATATGCAAGTGGCACATCAACTCCCGATAAGTCTCGAGCAAAGCAGGCTCCTGTTTCTCCAGAATAGCCATTCCGCCTCACAGGGAAAGTACTCTTCGTATGGAAGAGACCCGAAAGGCAGAGCAGAGATTTCTCACGTCTCTGCAAAGCCATGCCCAACTCGCCAACCGGGGTGAAGAAGGTCCCCGAAGCCGGGCAGTACAACTCAAGGATGGGTAGAAGCACGCCACCTTTATCTCAATACCGTAGCAGGTCGCCCTGACGGCCTCATAGAGGTTTAACCTCCCCAAATCCTCCTCGAAGTGAGCGAGGATATAGTTGGTCAAGTCCGCCCACCATGTCTTAGGAGGATGAACCCAACCGGGAGCTCTGAAGTCAGTGGCAGGGTAGTTCCCGTTAACTGCGCAGAACTGGGTGCCAAAGGTCTGCGCCACAGCCGGGTTCTCTCCCACTGGAAGTTCCCGCGATACCTTCCCAGGGTATAGGCCCATTATGCTGTGGGGAGGGCCCGCCCTTGAATAGCCGGATTGAGACGTCAATCTCCCGACAAGGACGGACTCGACATTTCGGCTCACGCCCCACGCCATCTTCCGAGCCTGAGTCACATTCACGAAAAAAGACAAAGGAAAGTGCCGCTTAGTGGACGGAAGGTAAAACTTCTCGCCATCCGATTGAAAGATCCATTGTCCTTCGCCTGCCTGCAACTGGCGATCGGGATCGGGTGCGGCATCCCCGAACATAAAGTCGGGCTTTCTGTAAGTCCGACGGTCAACATCCTCAAGAGGAGCCGTGGTCAAGATACTCCGTGTGGTCTGCGGATGACCGCCTTGGATGAGTGTATCCCGGACGAGGGAGCTCCGCTCACTGAACAAAGAAGCCTGTCCATGGAATTGCAGGCTGATGTCACCATCTGCTCGACTGGTTAGCCCGAACAGACTGTTCAGGAGACCGGAAGTGTAATGCACTGTAAAGACAGAAATGAACTATGATTAGTTCAATAATCAAGTGGATACGAAGGCATAAAAAATCCACTAAGGCATAGCCTTGCTCAGCGAGCAAGGCCAGCAAGGCGATAGCTTCGATGAAGCTTGATCTCGCGGATAAAACTGCATTTTTGCAGAGAACGTCCAAAATACCAACTTCGCTTAAGCAGGAAGTGGTATAGCCCTAAGGGCTGACGTCATCAAGAGGGCATCATGGTCAAAAGTCACCCTTCATGGCCATGATTGAAGGAACAGACCTATATCCTGTTCCTCAACAGGATGGAGACTGCCCGAGTAATGGCTTCGTACGGAAGCCTAAAGAAGAACTGTTCGGTTCTTAATTCCCTTGTGCAAGGAAAATAGAGAGGTTCAAGGAAACGAGTTCCCTAATGAGGACAGATCATATTCGATCGTCCTAATAGCCAAATGTCGGCTCCAAAGGAGAGAGACCACGGTCTCTAATCAGATAGGAAAATCCCTTACCGGTGACTGGTCGCTCGATGACCGGAGGAAGAGGGCCCTCCGCTGCAGAAGTCGCCACTTCTTTTCCCGCTCGTCTTTTGGGCGCCATTAAAGAGTTGCAAGAGTTCTCAAGGTTCTCTGAACGAAGAAGGAAGAGGAAGAGGGAAAGTCAAGAAATCTCTCTGAAAAAGGAGATCTTTTCCTGCTCAGCCCGATCGGGCTTTTATAGGCCAATCAGCGCCTGAAACGAGGCCTTTAAAAGGGCGTATGCCGCCGTTTTGAATTAATTCGAAACGCCGCCCAAAGCGCCTTCCCGAGAAGCGCTGGTTCAACTCCACTAAGGGTTAACTTCGCACTGGAGCAAAGTGCGGACTTCGCACAATCCTTCAAGGACTTTCGCCGAGAGGCTTACCTTAGCCCTCTAAAAAGGCACTGACATGCCAGTCTCGCGAAGATCACTCAAAGAAAGGACTATGTCCTTAATTCCGCATACAGTTTAGCCCCGCTATGGCCAAACTCTCAATGAAAGCAAGCAAAAATCAGATGATTAGAAGATGAACTTTCATTGATTTAAAAGGAAGGGTACATTGATATTACATCAAAGTTGTGTTTCATACAACACACTCAGTTGCTTAACAAGGTCATCTGCGCAAAAGGCATACAAATGGTTTTATCCGCTTCTAAGTCAAACCGACTGGACAAAGAAGGCCTTCCTCCTGCACAGGGCTGTAATCAGTGGTGCCGCAAGGACACGGTCATTATTCTCCACAAAAATGGCAGATCTTGCCAGGCCATTTTTGTTGAAGCCTGGCAATAAAAACCTATCGCCGCCAACACGATAGATCATGTATAATGGGAATCGGCAGTGATACCAGTGATCTAACGGGTGTGAGGCCCGTTTTCCCGAAGTGGATCGCCCACAAAGGCCACCAAAGTTGAAAGTCGGCAATGATGCCGGCGATCCCACAGGCGACGCCCACTATCTTGAAGCGGATCATCTCCGGCAAAGGCGGCAGCCAGCCTTACCTCAGAACGAATCACCTCGGATAAAAGGCTGCCAACAGCCTCTGGGACACGCACCCGTCGCCCCAAGTTGTTCCTCCTGCTTAAAAGTAAAGCTTCAACCGGGGAAGCATAAGGCAATTTTTCGGTCTCTTTCATCAAGATACAAGATCGGCGAGCATAGCCCACTGCAAGGCAAATCAGAACAGATTAGCAGTTAAGCACAGAAAAAACTGTAAATCAGAATCTTTTGGGTCAAAACAATCCAATTTCAGTAAAAGCAGGGGACAAGCCTCGCCTGCACAGCACTGATGGGCTGGCTCAGCAAACGCCAAGTCCAAGCCTCGCCTATATGGCTAGCCAGACTGACCCCGTGGGATACAGTCTTAGCTCCGCCTATATGGCAAGACTGCTCAACTATTGAAGAGACCAAGTCCCAAGTTCTGCCTGTGCAGCGGACTTAATGTGCAGTGATCTTCCTTTGATCAAGTCAAAAATGGTAGCTTCACTGGGAAGCTATGCCAAAATTCTTCTCTGCAGATCAGTTAAATAGAGAACAAGGGAAGCTAATCCCTGAAGCAGCTGCCAAAGCTAAATTAAGGGAGATGAACTCCCTAAAATCGGTGAAGTCGTTGAATGATCAAGACTTACCGGTCCTTGCCGGATAATGACCAGAGTGGGCATTCCCACTAGTTCAGAGATCTGAGTATCTCTTTCAAACCAAGAGAAGAGAGGCAAAGCACTTCTCTTCAGAGGACTTCAAGTGTCCTATTTATAGGCCCCATGGCCTGAGCGCTGCCGCCTCAAGCGTGGAAGCACGAGCACATTTAAGGCATTTATTACGCCTTGAGAAAAGAGGACGGTTTCCCTTGAAACCGTGCGAAGGGAGAAAACATCTCCCTCATAAAAGGCACTTATGGCGCCTTGAAGAAAGGGAATATCTTCCCTTGGAAACATGCAAATCGGAGAAAATCTTCCCCGGTCAGCGCAAGAGAAGGAAAAAATCTTCCTTGAAAATCGACCCACGGCAGTTGGTCTCGGGAAAGCGACATGCGCTCCCGAGCGAACATATCTTCGGAAGCCCAGACGCGAGGCTACTTGCACGCGAAGCTACCCAGACGCGAGTCTACATGATTCCTCGGCGAATCTACATCCCAAAGCAGGATTGAAGGCGAAGTCGAACTCAACCATCATGGCGACGTTCATACTCCACACTACCACTAGTCAAAGCAGTTCAAAGTATTTCGAAGTCTGAGCCATTGCAGACTTTCGAAAACTTTGAAGGGGGTCTTGTTGACACTTAAAAAAGACAAGATTCTCATTGGTCCGAACAATGTCTAAACTTGTTGACATTTACAAAAGACAAGTGACAGACGAGCTGAAGACCAGTTTTCACCCATCTCTAAGGGACAAGGAAGCAACTTGGACTCCACTGATCCAGCAAGCAGACAGTGAACCCGGATTGTTTCTAAAAAGACCTCAGCAGGTCTAAGGTGCTAACACTTAGCATCGCATGAGCCCAAAGGGATAGCCTCGCTTGAGAGGCTAATATCACTCAACTTCGCCTTGAAGCCATCCAAAGCCTCGCCGAGAAGCTAACTCGCAACTTCGCCACAGAGGACTTCCAGCTCCGCCATTGGTCTGCTATGGTCAACCTTTGACCAATCAAATCTCCAGATGAGATCGGATCCAATCAGATCAAATCTAATTAAATCAAATCAGAGATCAAATTTGGCAGTTGATTGCCACAATCTCTTAACTCTTCTAAAACGAGTAAGAAGATCAGCGGAAATCCTCCAACGATATGGAAAGGATCAAAACAAATCGAGAAGGTCCACCGACCTGCCAATTCTAGCTTCGCAGAAGCTGATCCTAGCCTCACAGTAAGGCTACTTTCCAGATTTAAACAGATTTGATTCAATCTGTTTCCATATCTTCAAGGGACGATTATACCCTTGCTCTCCCTATAAATAACCCGCCAGGGGTACAAGGAGAGCAATCAATCGATCGATCAATCGAAAGAGGACGGGAAAAAGAGAGAAGACTCCACAAGTAGAGACTTCTTCACAAAGCACCGTGCGCTCTCGAATTCAGAGACCCTTTAGAGAATTGCTTTCTCTAACCAGGGTGTTGATACCCTAACATCGTCCTTCTTCTCAAGGAATCTCCGGAACCAGGCGAGAAGGAATTCCTAATTGAAGGCGATTTTGAGAAGCAGCAAGAGGGTTCTACCAACCTTCTATTCTCTGATTCCCGGAACCAGGCGAGAAGGGAATCTCATCGCTCGCATCGTCAAAGGGACAAAGTGGTCGCGCACTGACCAGACTCCTATCGGCACACTTCTCCAGAATCTCTGAGGAGATCTACTTGTAATCTTTTAAGAATACTTGTAATTTAGCTCCTCAAACTCTTTTTTGTAAGTTTCCCCCCTTTGCAAACATAATGGAAAACAGTGGCATCTCTCATCTACTGTATCCTGTTTCCCGTTATCATACTACCATGTACTGTTCTAGTACTTGATATACTGTAGTTCATACTTGTCTTCTGGTACACCAGTTATTAGCACAGTCACGCCAGCGTCCGCGGAACATGTGTGGAACTAAGTGCCACACGGAGCAAAGTGCAACATCACACTTATCCGTGGTGGGGGCCACCTCTTGAATCCGTGGGGGCCACCTCTAGAATCCTCACTCCGTCTGGTGTTGGGTGACGAGGATGTCTCCGGTGTTCTTGTTATTGATATTGTTACTGACCAGACTCAGTATTCTTGTTATACATGGTATTCCCGTTATACGCACGGTCATGCTGCGTCCGGCACATGGTGTGTGGAACTAAGTGCCACACGAACAAAGTGCCACACTACAGACATGGTGGGGGCCACCTCTTGAATCCGTGGGGGCCACCTCTAGAATCCCACATCGCGGGGTGTCGACATGATGGAGGCATCCTCAGTGCACTGACTATTTAGACCCAGTACATGACACATTTAATAACCTAACAATAGTGACGTCACGAACACTTGTTATTTGGTCACTCTCTCGTTTGGATAATGGTACTCGTATGCCATGTCCGGATGGGTTCGACTAGAGTGCGAGCTCCAGTATGAACTACCAGTGGTATGGGACACTGGAAGAGATTGATTAAAATACCGAGTGCTACTGATTGTTGTTATTGTATAAAGAACTAACATGCCTGATATATGTATCCTATTGTGTAGATATACTTGTTACTGTTCCTAATTATTTATTCGCTATCATGTCACCTGTATATCATGTTATATTTTCTGATATTTGTTACATTCCATGTGGTAGCATGCGATTCATGTACATGTATACTATGCATTGCATATGGTCTGTTTCCTGTATTCCTTGCAGACATCATGACTGTACATGCACGACACCGTATGATGGTTATATTGCATATGCTCACCTGCATGTTCATATTGCATATGCCCACCTGTATGTTCATTTCCATCACTACCATGTTCATTTCCATCACGTCACCACTAGACAACATTATTTTATATAAACTGGATACGACTCATGACCCGATGATAACCGGCTCAGTGATGGTATTAAAAGATGACCTGTTTATTTATTTCTACTGCTTACATGATTATATTTTTCTACTGCTTCTTATATCCTTATGATATGGTATCACTAGTTCAACAACATGTATTATATATTAGTATCATGCTTGTAATACTATTGTATCTATTACTGCCTCCTTCATTTTACCACTCACTAGGTCGTTTTCTGACGACCCTGGGTTTGCGTGCCCAGATTGGAGATCCGCGTACCGTAGTATCCGAGAATGCCTTGGAGTCACATAGGAGATTCCTCATCGAGACACTTCATAGGTATCTTTATGATTTATTGCTTTTATCTTATTTGTCCCTATTTTTCTTATCTGTTATGGTCCCTCACCTTTTTCTGCAGATATTCTTGTACTTATTTCGGCTGGGACCCCTATAACTATGAGGTGATTTCCTGTACTGAGGCTTAACGTACGCGTGAGGTTGTTTTCACCTCGCGTATGTACGTCGCCATAACGTCTCCGTATCCTTGGGATCGGGGCGTTACATAGTTGTATCAGAGCCTAGGTTCACACCTGGTGTGGGTAACCACCTAGGTCAATCCTCGGGCTCTTACCAACAGTACAATCAGGTTCAGATTCACTGATCAGTATCCGAATTTGGGATTCCAGCAACGAGTACAAGAATACCATGACCTTGACAATTCATTCCTTGACTCGTTTGAATTTCTTCCTTCCTTCCAGTTGTCAGCCAGAACATCTAATTTCTTCTCGCTTTTCTTGCATCGTCTTGCTTCCTATCCGTTAGGATTCGTTCCCTACCATCCTTTTCCATCCCGAGTTCCTTAGAAATATCAGAGTGCGCAGCGGACGTGTCGTGGACCCGTACCATTTCGGCTTTGAGTTAGAAATATTGTTCTCACACCTGATTTGAAATTTCGAGGACGAAATTTTTGTAAGGTGGGGAGAAATGTAACCCCCTGATCCCCGTGTACGTATCACGGTATCGGTACGCGATACGGCGTACAAAATTGATTTGACCTCCGTGGTAGTCTGATTGAGCCGATTTCAGTTTCAAATATCATTTCCTAATATTTTAAATTTTTCAGGATTTTCTGAAATTTTTCTGGATTATTTTGGAAAATCTCCGTTGTCGGTGTCGACCGATACCGATAATCTGCTTTCCGATTTTTAATTCACAAATGGAGTTATATTTTGAGAATCGGATTTCACCGTATGTCTTAAAATCACATGAGCTACGTTTGGGTATTTTGGGGATTTTTCCGAATTTATCGAAAATCCGGCCAAACGGTGTCGCCCAGTACCGGCGACAACTTTCAGGATTTTTAATTTGCAAACCGGCTTGAATTTCTACAATCCGTCTTCATATTACGTCTTCAGATAATATTCTCTATTTTTTTAATTTTTGGGCACTGTTCGGAAATAGTCGAATTTTGGGCCGAATTAAATAATATTATTTTAATAATTTATATTCTTTTCTTTTCTTTTCTTTCTTTCCCTTCTTCCTCCTTCCAGCGACTTCTTCCCCCCACCGACTTACCCAATCCCCACCGCCTCTTCTCTCTCCTCCTAATTTAAAATCTCTCTCCCTCTCTCTCATTCACACAATCTCTCCCGCTCTCCCAAACTCTCTCTCTAACCTCTCTCCTCTCTCTCTCTTTTCTCTTCTCTCTGCCCCAATTCCCCCTCTCTCCCTCTTGCTCGCAGGCCGGGCGGCGGACTGGCCGTTGCTGGCGGCCAGGCCAGGCCGGCGACGCGCCGGGGGCCGGCCAGGCGCCGGCGGCGTGGGAGGCCGGCCAGGCCAGACCGGCGGCGCGGAAGGCCGGCCAGGAGCTGGTGGTGGAGGGCTGGCACCCCCACCCTCTCCTTCTCTCTCTCTCCCTCTCGCGGGGGATAGTCCGGCATCCGGAGCGACGTCGGAGAGGCGCCGGCGCCGGCGGGGCAGCCGCGCTGGCGGGGCGGCCGGGCGGCGGCAGCAGCGCAAGGCTGCTGCGGCTGTTGCATAATTGGGTGAAAACCCAATGGGTTTGGGTTTGGGTTTACTTCAAACCCGACCCGTTTGGGGTACCCGACCCAATAAGGTAATATTTCATTTTAGTCCCTGTAAAAATTAGAAATTACTTTCGGGCCCCTGCAAAATTATGAACAGCCCCCTGACTATTTTCAGTTATTACGTATCTAACCTTTTATATCGGTTTTGGCTTTCGAGCGATATCAGGAGCATCCGGACTCCGATTTGGACGATTCTGGATCCGTTGCGATCGTGGGAAAGAGAGCTACCTTCCCAGGGCCAGTTTGTGAGTGTTTTTAATTTATAAATTGTCTTTTTATCATATTGATTGAACTTGGTTGCTTTATTTAAATAAAACATGATACCGGTAAAATAAACTGTAGACAATATTAAAACACTATAATCAACACTGTACTTAGAATATGCCTGATACCTAATAGACGTAGAGTGTGACACTGGATGCCTATTAGGTCATGTTCATGGACCACTGACACTCGGGCCACTAGATCACCATATTCGTGGACACTATTATTTCATGTAGTATATCACAGTTAGATAACTATCATCACCTGTATACTGATCCACGGTACTCGATACAATATCACTAGATAGGAATGTTGGACACCGTTATTTCATGCACTGGTATCATAATTACACGGCTACGGTAGTTTACTAGACATGATATTCCATTATACACTGACCACTGTTATGACATGTACTAGTGAGACATAGATAGATTATACGGATTATTGCTACCCATAGATATTCCACTGGTACACGATATGACCATGCACGGACTACCGCATTTCATATTATTATTATCATCATACATATCATCACACACGACATGTTTACATATCACGGCGACACATGCATGTATGGTTTCACTATTCTTGTCATATGGATCCCCGTGCATATTACAGTTATTATTGTCCCATGTTATCCCCATATTCCTGTTATATGCTTGTTTTCCCGTTACTGATATTGTTATTCCCGTTACTGGATACATGTTCCCGTTACTCATATTGTTATTCCCGTTACTGGATATATGATCTGTTGATATGCGATGTGTGGCATCTCACATCTACTGTATCCTGTTTCCCGTTATCATGCTACCATGTACTGTTCTAGTACTTGTTATACTGTGTAGTTCATACTTGTCTTCTGGTACACCAGTTATTAGCACAGTCACGCCAGCGTCCGGCGGAACATATGTGGAACTAAGTGCCACACGGAGCAAAGTGCCACATCACACCTATCCGTGGTGGGGGCCACCTCTTGAATCCGTGGGGGCCACCTCTAGAATCCTCACTCCGTCTGGTGTTGGGTGACGAGGATGTCTCCGGTGTTCTTGTTATTGATATTGTTACTGACCAGACTCAGTATTCTTATTATACATGGTATTCCCGTTATACGCACGGTCATGCTGGCGTCCGGCACATGGTGTGTGAAACTAAGTGCCACACGGAACAAAGTGCCACACTACAGACATGGTGGGGGCCACCTCTTGAATCCGTGGGGGCCACCTCTAGAATCCCACATCGCGGGTGTCGGCATGATGGAGGCATCCTCAGTGCACTGACTATTTAGACCCAGTACATGACACATTTAATAACCCAACAATAGTGACGTCAGGAACACTTGTTATTTGGTCACTCTCTCGTTTGGATAATGGTACCCGTATGCCATGTCCGGATGGGTTCGACTGGAGTGCGAGCTCCAGTATGAACTACCAGTGGTATGGGACACTGGAAGAGATTGATTAAAATACCGAGTGCTACTGATTGTTATTATTGTATAAAGAACTAACATGCCTGATATATGTATCCTATTGTGTAGATATACTTGTTACTGTTCCTAATTATTTATTCGCTATCATGTCACCTGTATATCATGTTACATTTTCTGATATTTGTTACATTCCATGTGGTAGCATGCGATTCATGTACATGTATACTATGCATTGCATATGGTCTGTTTCCTGTATTCCTTGCAGACATCATGACTGTACATGCACGACACCGTATGATGGTTATATTGCATATGCTCACCTGCATGTTCATATTGCATATGCCCACCTGCATGTTCATTTCCATCACGTCACCACTAGACAACATTATTTTATATAAACTGGATACGACTCATGACCTGATGATAACCGGCTCAGTGATGGTATAAAAAGATGACCTGTTTATTTATTTCTACTGCTTACATGATTATATTTTTCTACTGCTACTTATATCCTTATGATATGGTATCACTAGTTCAACAACATGTATTATATATTAGTATCATACTTGTAATACTATTGTATCTATTACTGCCTCCTTCATTTTATCACTCACTAGGTCGCTTTCTGACGACCCTGGGTTTGCGTGCCCAGATTGGAGATCCGCGTACCGTAGTATCCGAGAGTGCCTTGGAGTCACATAGGAGATTCCTTATCGAGACACTTCATAGGTATCTTTATGATTTATTGCTTTTGTCTTATTTGTCCCTATTTTTCCTATCTGTTATGGTCGCTCACCTTTTTCTGCAGGTATTCTTGTACTTATTTCCGGCTGGGACCCCTATAACTATGAGGTGATTTCCTGTACTGAGGCTTAACGTACGCGTGAGGTTGTTTTCACCTCGCGTATGTACGTCGCCATAACGTCTCCGTATCCTTGGGATCGGGACGTTACAAATACTATTACATAATAATAACACTAATTATAATCAGCAATTTTATAATCAACAATATTAGTATTAATAATAATAATAACGATTAACAATAATAATAGTTAATAATAATAGTAGTAAGAGTTAGTCATAACCATTAATAGTAATACTAATAAATCACTAATAAAAATAATAATACTACTAATATTAATTAACAACAATAATAATTAACAATAACAAAACAATAATAATTGAAATGATAATTAACAACTATCACTACCACTAATATTAATGCTACTATTAAATTAATAAACAAAATAATAGCAACACTAATAATAATAACAATAAATAATAATCATAATGGAAGAATAATAATAGTAATAACTACCACTAATAATATCAGTTACAAATAAGAATAATCATAGAAGTAATAGTAATAAGTAATTAAAAATATTAATAAGAAATATTTGTAAATAAATATAAAGCCAATTATCATTTACTATCTCAAAAATAATTTGCATATTTTAATAATAATAATAAGCACAAGAAGAAAAGCAATAAATTAAGTTCAGTAAATCAAAATAAATACTTTAAGAAAATAAAAATATAATATTATTAATTAGGAATATTACATTTTACCCACCTTATAAAAATTTCATCCCCGAAATTTCAATAGGGTAGGGAATAGTAAAAAGAATTCAAAATCAAAGGAGAAGACAAACAAGCTTCACGTCACTTCTCTGCACATCATAAATCCACCACGTTTCCGCTGCGCTACTCTGATTTCTGCTACCGGCTTCAGCATGGAGGGACCAGTCTCAAGAGGTAGAATCAGAGGAATAGAATTGAAAGGAGAATGAAAATCAAGATGGAATCCAGATTACTCTAAAATAAGCGACGAAATCAGGGACATAAAAGAATCAAGCGGTGGATTCCAAAAAGGAGGACGATCAATTCCAAAGGGACTGAATATCATAATATGGATAGTATATGTATATTGCAGTGTAACTATAGCTTGATTCAAGTTACCAGTATGAATTAGGTCTTCTTGCGAATGGCGAAAGTAGGAAATTAGCATCGCAAGTCAAAAACCCAGGCTCTGATACCAAGAAAACTCTGTCACGCCCCGCTCCCAAAATACGCTGAAGCGGAGATGCCATGAGAGTTGGTGACGCATATACGCAAGGAAAATACCTCACGTATATGCGCTAAGTCTTAAGCAACCCGAAACAAGCTGTAAATCCAAATATAGTAAATCATGATTATTGCAATATCACATATAGGCATCCACACATGATATCATATAAATAAAGAACTGGAATAACAACTGAATCTGATATATCAAGAGTCAGGAAATAATAGGAAGGTAAGAAAGATAAAAGTGCCAGAATCAAATTGGGAGAAGCTCCAGCTCATCGCGAAGCGTACGGTCTCATCGAACACCTGAACAATATAAGAAAGCGTCCAATATCTGGACGTACAAATTCAGAGTCGTCAGAAAGCAACCCAGCGAGTGTATGTGTAAAGGCAAGTGCTCGTGCATATAAACAATGTGCACAGAATAATAACAAGATAAACTGCCAACAGAAGATAACTAAATAACAAGATAAACAGACAACTGAATAACAATAACATGAATAGTGTGCAGATAAAAGACAAGCAATACAAGTTTAAACAAATAACTGACGTCAAGATATGTACCCTAGCATATGTCACTAGTCTGGTTGGTTGTTATTAACCTAACAATGTAGTACTTAGTTGTGTCCCATACCACAGCCATTTTCTCACATATCAAACAAGTTATCATTGTTATAACTGCCTGCCAATGTAGTGCATGTGTTTTGGAAGGGTACCATGCATGCCCGGTACCACGGTCTAACACACTTGGCACTGAATCAGGACAAGCCGCAAGGCTCTAATAACTGAAGACTACAGCTCTACACGAAAAGACAACTAGTGTGGCGCCGTAATCCGGGCGTAGCCCTGACAACTGACAACTGAATAATTAGGTAGCCAGTACTACCTTGGTTTTCCATGGTTGGACCTACAACTCGGTACCATAATAAGTCCTTTCAAAATACACAGCATGCATCATCAGGCAATTACCCTTGTTCCCCGGGTTAAGGTGTCTTTTATTAATCAGCAATTAATGAGTTATCATTAAGGAGTAACTGATATCTCTAACAACTAGTGATATCATAATAACTGATAATTTGACAAATGACAACTGACAACTGAGTAGCTGACAACTAATACCTAACATCTGAAATAGGATACTGGAGATATAACCACTAACACAATGGTCTCACTAACAACTGGTAACTGATACAGATATCTACTAACTCCTATAGACTCTGAACACATCATATGATCACCAACCATAATCTCACCAATAACTGATAAAGTTATGACTGCTATCTGGTAAATCTGAAGTACAAGATCACCGATATCGACTAGATCACTATCACAATAACTCAATCTCTATTAACTAAAGTAATCAATAACTAAACATGAAGCACATGGTATTATCCTCGAGATCAACTAGGTCAACACTTACCGAAATCATAACGAAGTAAGGGAATCATCCTCAAATAACATATGGTGTAGAATATCTACTTTTGATACTCAACATCAATAAAATATCATATAAATAAATCTTAAATACATACAACTATAAATCCAGCTATGTCAAACCTATCTTAATGAGTTCAAGATCCGATATAAAGAATGTAAATTCTAATTAATTACAACACAAGATTAATCCAAATCACAATCCAAATTTCCTCACAACTAAGACCGAATCCAGCATAATAAATAACTAAATAAGAACTAATAAAAATACTAATATCCTGATGATGAAACAGCGTCCCGAAATGTCTAACATCAACTACATCTAATCTATTATCTGTGGTATCTCTAAACCATCTCATATCAATATAGAAACGTCATATCTACTTATCCACAATATCCAAAAGAGTTTCGGTTAGAAATAAATACATGAATATCAAATCTGATAGCTAATACAAATTACATCAACCTTAAGATTGAGCCGAGTCAAGTCACAGTCTAAGGTGTATTAAAACTAGGCTCAAACAACAACGACAAACTACCAACACATGAAATGATGCTGATACAAGCTCATATCAACTACATAAATAAAGTAAACAATTATTGGTGTCTCATGAAGTGATACAAGTAATCAAACCGATAAAATGTGACAGAATTCCACACGAAATGATAAGAGTAACATGTAACGCATATCAACAACGGTAAATAATGAAATACACAAGAACAAACACTCACATGAAATGACGCGGTTTCGGAACCGAATCGCCGTCTGGTCTTCACTGCACGAATCGGTACTGATCTATGGATCATCTCATGGATCAGTCTTCGAATTATCTGTGCATCGGGTCCACAATGGGCACGAATGCGGATCTCCCGTTACTGAGTTCGGATCGCACGAACGAGTCCGAAACGCTGTAACACGCAACCGAATATATAAATAGATATAAATATACACTTAACACCCACCCGGGCACACCGATACATACGTGTACACCCACACAAATACATATACAAGTATACACATACATATACACTACACTTATATATATACCCACACAAATTACTGTTGATACTTAAAAAAGACAAGATTCTTATTGGTCCGAACAATATCTAAACTTGTTGACATTTACAAAAGACAAGTGACAGAGGAGCTGAAGACCAGTTTTCACACCATCTCCGAGGGACAAGGAAGCAACTTGGACTCCACTGATCCAGTAAGTAGACAGTGAACCCAGATTGTTTCTAAACAGACCTCAGCAGGTCTAAGGTGCTAACACTTAGCATCGCATGAGCCCAAAGGGATAGCCTCACTTGAGAGGCTAATATCACCCAACTTCGCCTTGAAGCCATTCGAAGCCTCGCCAAGAAGCTAACTCAAACTTCGCCACAGAGGACTTCCAGCTCCGCCAAAGGGTTTCTTTCGGACTTCGCCAGAAACCGTCTCTAGCTCCGCTACGAACTCAATACGGACAGCTCCGTTATTGGTCTGCTATGGTCAACCTTTGACCAATCAAATCTTCGGATGAGATCAGATCCAATCAGATCAAATCAGAGATCAAATTTGGCAGTTGATTGCCACAATCTCTTGACTCTTGTAAAATGAGTAAGAAGATCAGGGGAAATCCCCCAACGATATGGAAAGGATCAAGAAGATCAACCGACCTGCCAATTCTAGCTTCGCAGAAGCTGATCTTAGCCTCGCAGCAAGGCTACTTTTCAGATTTAAACAGATTCGATTCAATCTGTTTCTATATTTTCAAGGACGATTATACCCTTGCTCTCCCTATAAATAGCCCGCCAGGGGTACAAGGAGGGAGGATCGGGGAATAAAGAGGACTCCACAAGCAGAGGCTTCTTCACGACGCACCGTGCGCTCTCGAATTCAGAGACCTTTTAGAGAATTGCTTTCTCTATCCAGGGTGTTGATACCCTAACATCGTCCTTCTTCTCAAGGAATCTCTGGAACCAGGCGAGAAGGAATTCCTAATTGAAGGCGATTTTGAGAAGCAGCAAGAGGGTTTTACCAACCTTCTGTTCTCTGATTCCCCGAACCAGGCGAGAAGGGAATCTCATCGCTCGCATCGTCAAGGGACAAAGTGGTCGCGCGCTGACCAGACTCCTATCGGCACACTTCTCCAGAATCTCTGAGGAGATCTACTTGTAATCTTTTTAAGAATACTTGTAATTTAGCTCCTCAACCCTTTTATTGTAAGTTTTCCCCCTTTGTGAATATAATGGAAAACAAGATGGCGACTCCGCTGGGGAAGAAATTCTCCACTGCCGAGAATCAAGTGTCGCAATGCGATGAACAGACCTTCAGGTCTAACTCTGAATTCAGAAAAGCCGGTGCAGCCAGAGCCTCTCTGGCTAAATCTTCAAGGAAAGTCTCTGCGGAGACAGAAAGGTTCTCTGCGAACCTACGCGGTTATTTGGCGCAACAAGGAAGCACGTCCGCAGTCTGATTCCTTTACTTGTGAGAACTTGGTGGTTCAGTTCGATCAAGGAAGATTTGAAGAAGTCCTCTCTGGGGGTGGCCCAATGCTTCGAGCACGGAAGCATAGGAAGGTTTCCACGACCAAGGTTTCAGAACAGAAACTGGAAGCAGAATTCTCTGCCAACACCCCTCAGCCTCGCGTGTGGCTAATTAGGTTCCTTGCGAACCTAAGTCTCCTCTGCCAAGGCGGGTATGGAAGCCTAAACAAAGTCTCCAACCGAAGCTTCAGGCGTAGCTACGCCTAAACCGCGCCCCTCTCGCGAAGAAAAAGGCAGGATGCCTGTCTGCTCCAATCATAAAGTTACGACGGCAATCATACCGTCGTCCAATCCAAGAGCAGCAATGCCTCGCGCCGGCATCGTTCTCACGAGCGAAGCTACTGTACCACAGCGTACGTGCAGGGTCCATGACCGCGAAGCTGAAGCCAAAGTACTATCTAAGGCTAATTGCCTTCGCAGCAGCATAGCGGGTAAAGCACCACAGCGTGCTCCGCTTTCCAGTGCGTCAAGCACTAAGCTCACGCCTGATGGCAAGACTAGAACCAAAGCACTATTCAGTGCTAATCCCATCTGCGGGGTAAAAGAAGCAGGACATCGTCCTATATGCGAGCCAAAAGAGCCTTTGCGCTCGATTGCAGAGACCCAACCGGGTCTGATTTGAGGAAATTTTGACGGATAGACAAGCCTCTTCCCCCTGTTGTCAACAAGTGGGATGTCAGCTGGTGACACTCCACTCAGTCCATTGCCGGCTGGGACCAATCCCCGCCACGCCTCCAAGACGACGGTCAGTTTTTGATCGGCTATCAGTACAGGCCCCGAGGAAACACTGCAAAAGGAGCACCTCACGAGATCTAGCCTCCGCATCCGTCAACATGACCGGAAGAGGACGAGAGTCCCCAGATCCAAATTATAGCCCAGGCTTAGGCGAAGTCTTAGTGCATGAAGAAGGTGTTTTTCTGAAACACCAGATCCAGGGTGGCGATACCCTACACTTATGAACAGCCCTCTTCCTCGACGGCCCTAGCCTCGCCAGAACCCAGAAGATTACTCCAGTCATCAGACAAAGAAGATGATGAAGATAGTGGGTACGCCTCTTCGGTGACAGTTAGTTCGGTACGAACAGACAGAGCATCAATCAATATGGCTGATAATGCTAACGACGACCTTCGTCGACGTTTGGAAGCTCAGGAGCAAACTTTCAGAACCCAGCAAGAGGCTCTGAATAACATTCAACAGATGCTCGCTCAACTCCTCAGTAACCGAATAACAATGATGCCGAGAGCAATCACGATGAGGAGGAACACTTCAGCAATGAGCAACCAAAGCCGAAGAAATCCAGGAGGGTTCTTCCTTAGACGCCGAAGTCCTTAGGGCCTCCAGGCTCAAATCGCATCCCTAACTCAGAGGGATGAATTAAAGAAGGTAGGGGCAGTCCGTCCTTATTCGCTAGAGTGGGATTCGGTGCCATATCCACCGAAGTTCAAACCGCCAACGTTGCATACCTATGACGGAAAGAGCTCGCCAAATCAGCACATCTACTATTTCCGGTCTCAGACTGGTAATGTTATAAGCAACGACGCCATCATGGCTAGGCTATTCATCGGCACCTTAAAGGGGGTAGCATTTGACTGGTTCCGAAGTCTTCCCCCGGGCTCTATCAACTCCTGGATCGACCTGGAAACTCGGTTCCTCTCTCGTTTCTATGAGGACGATACCGAACTAACCATGGACAAGCTCCTCTCCAATGTGCAGAGGAAGGGCGAATCTGTCCGTGACTACATTAAACGGTTCAGAAACTTATCCTTAATGTGCCCAGCAGGGATGCCACTACCCATGCTCTTACAGACATGCAGACACAACTTCTTAGACCAAGTGGAAGTTCGCATGGGGGCTGTCAAAGCCCACACCTGGAAAGAATTGGTCGAACAAGCAGAGATAGCCGAGAAGTCGGCTAAAAAGTTCGAACCATCCGCCCCTAGAGGCAAGTGGGGGATGAACAACAAAGGGCGTAGCGACCTACCGCAGTCTTCTCAAGCCAAAGGGAAAGAGACTATGTCTGTGGAGTTATCCGAAGATGTGCAGTCGAAGGCCAAGAAGAGCGGCTTCAACAATCAGGAGCCTAAATTCCCTCCAAAGCAGTACTCCTTCAAAGACGATCAGGTGGTCAAGATATTCCATCTGCTCCACAAAGGGAACAAAATGAAACTGCCAGATGCTCGGCGTCCCAATGAGATAGGACGCACCAACCACCCCAAATATTGCCTCTACCACAGGATGATCCACTATCCTACCGACAAGTGCTATGTCCTCAAAGATAGAATTCAAGCCTTGGTCGATGCCGGGGTTCTGACATTAAAGACAGAACAGAAGAAAGTCACTGCCAATATGGTGACTCTTGAGTTCGGCAAAGCTCCGAAGGTCACAGTTCCTGATGGGACTTATTCAGTCCCTGCGCCACGGTTGGAAGTCAAGCATCCTCCAGCTACAGCTCAAAACAATAAGGGTCTTGTTCCCTTAACATTGGAGACAGGAGAAGTCATGTGGGTACACCCGGACCTCGTCCAAGACGTACAGTGGGATTCAAAGCAGCCCAACTCAAAGGGCAAGTCTTGCAATGTCATCTCCATCCTGCCAGTCGACGGCAATCTTACATCGGCTCCCTCAGTGATTCAGAAGGAGAAAAGCTTGCTTACACGGCGCAAGCCGATACGCCTCAACAGACGGGCACCCGATCCGGAAAATCATACTTGAGGCAGTATGAAAAGTCTACTGACGAGACACAACAGCAAACGACGTCAGTACAAGTACCACTCCAATCCTAACCAAGGGAAAAGAGAGGCCTAAGGAGGTACGATTCGACCACGTGTTGAAGAAACCACCAGGCCAAGGGTTTGATACGCCCTTTCGGTTTGACATATTGGCTCAACTGGCCAATATCCCAGCTCGTATCACTATACACGAGCTCCTTCGCCTCTCAAAAGAGACAAGAGAAGCACTCAGGGATGCGCTAGCCAATTCAGAATCCTTTCTGACATGCATCCCTGAGATCCCTAACGACGACGTTCAGTCTCCTTGCCCAGAATGTCATCATACACAATCCAAGGTGCCCGCTATTACATTCACGGCGGAAGATATGCTTCTCAAAGATAACAAGCACGATCGACCTCTGTACTACACCGGATATATCGGTTCAACGTGCATCGAAAGAATACAAGTCGATCCGGGTCTGCACTCAGCATCATCCCCAAAAGGCTTCTCTACTTCCTCGGCATACCGCTGTACAGGTTGTCTGCAACCACTACTACAATATACGGTTTCAACGCCGGGAGCAATCATCCACTGGGGAAAATTCGACTCCGTTGCAGAATCGGGAGTCTGAAGTCAGAAGTGACATGCTATGTCATTGATTCTGACACATCATATAACCTGCTGCTGGGACGGCCATGGATCCATGCCAACTGGATCGTTCCCTCCACCCTGCACCAATGCTTCAAATATGTTGAAGATGACGCGACAGTACGAACAGTCTTTGCTGAAAAGCAACCGTTCAAGGGGGTGGAAAATTACTTCACTGATGCTCTTCTGTATCAAGAGGCCAGTGAAACACCTAAGGAACCATTGCCAGACGATGATGAAAGTGGCAATGAGGCAGATTCAGAATCTGAAGCAGGCATGCCAGCCATTCTGATTGGTGAACCAATTATAGCATGTCTCAATATTCCCAATGTAATACTCCTTCAGAGGATGAAGGTGAATGGGTAATTAATGATAATATTCTTTTGATTATCCTGCGACTGTTGGCTATTTGAATCCATTACGGATAGCTCTCTGCATATGCCTTTACACAAGCCAAGTGCGTCGAGTACACCCATGGAATCCGTAGAAGGAGCCGTCTGGTGATCCCGCCATCCAAAGAAGGGCAGTTACCGATAATCTTCGGTAGAACCCAACCACGGGGACCCACAGTCGCAGATTCAAGTTCAGACTCAGACACTCCACAATTCTTTCATTACGCGCAGTCAGCGCGCCATATTATGAAGAAAATGGGATACGACTTGAAGCATGGAGCAGGCCTGAATTTCAAAAAAGGAAGGCGTAGTTTTATGCGTACCTTTGTGCCTAAAGGGAAGCCTGCAAATTACTATAATAGTACACGCAGGGGGTTGGGATACGTTACACCCACATCGTTAGCAACGGTTCAAGCCAAAGACGATGAACCCAGTTCCATCACATTCAGCCTCATCCTCCGAGTGGGATTCAGATGTCAGTATAGAAGGAATGTTCGAAAACCTCACTGCTAATATGACCTCAAGCAGTCAATTGGAGCCGCAGAAGCCACTGATGAGGAACCATGGGCCCAGCAATTAGACCTTCAATGGGAAAAGCGATTCGAATCACGCGAACCACCTACTGAAGACAAGGTGATGCAGGTCAACTTGGGTAATCAAGACCACCCTAAGCCCATCTTTATAAGTGAAAACCTATCACTTACAGAAAAGGAAGAATTGATAATGCTCATAAAAGAGTATATAGACGTCTTCGCATGGAGCTACGAAGACATGCCCGGACTTGATCCACAGGTCGCTATGCACCGTCTAAACATCAAGCCCGACATTAAGCCAGTCAAGCAGCAACAACGTCAGTTTCGCCCGAACATTATGGAAGCTATTGAAGCCGAAGTTCACAAACTCATTGCATGTGGCTTCATCCGGGAGGAACAACATCCAGATTGGGTAGCCAACATCGTCCCCGTCCTCAAGAAGAACGGGAAAATACGGATCTGCATCGACTATCGTGATCTCAATACGGCCTGTCCTAAAGACGAATTCCCACTGCCCATCACCGACGTCATGATTGACAACACATGCGGGTTCGAAAGGATGACTTTCATGGACGGCTTTTCAGGGTACAACCAGATTAAGATGTATCCCGACGACGAGAAGCATACTTCGTTCCGAACACCATTGGGGGTATACTGCTACACTGTAATGCCCTTCGGACTGAAGAACGCCAGAGCAACCTATCAACGGGCAATGAGTACAATCTTCCGCGATCATCTCCGAAAAATGGTGGAGTGCTATGTCGACAATATTGCCGTCAAAAGCCGCAACAAGAATGAACATCTTCGCGACCTGAGAACGATGTTCGACATAATGCGGGCTCATCAACTGAAAATGAACCCGACAAAATCCTTCTTGGAGTTTCAAGCGGCAAGTTCCTTGGGTTTATTATCACATCAAAAGGGATTCATCTTGACCCAGACAAAGTCAAAGCCATTCAGAGCATGCATCCACCGAGGAATCTCAAAGAGCTCAGAGGCTTGCAAGGCAGGCTGGCTTATATCAGGAGATTCATTGCAAATCTCTCAGGCCGCTGTCAACCGTTCACCCGACTCATGAAAAAGGGTGCTTCCTTTGTATGGGATCAAGCTTGCCAGGAAGCTTATGAAGACATCAAGAGGTACCTCACAAAACCTCCAGTCTTGGTGGCCCCTACATCAGGGAAACCATTTTTACTTTATGTAAAAGCTCTGGACTACTCTCTTGGTGCCCTCCTCGCTCAAAAGGACGACAATGGCCACGAGCGAGCCATTTATTATCTGAGCAGAACTCTCATAGGAGCAGAATCTTGCTACAACCCTATTGAGAAAGAGTGTTTAGCTCTCGTCTTCGCTGTTCAGAAGACACGACATTATTTGGTCGGCCAGACCATACATGTCATCTCCAGAGTAAACCCATTGCGTCTTCTTATGACGAAGCCAGGATCATTGAATTCAAGATTGGCTAAGTGGGCACTTTATTGTCTCAATACGACATGATCTTCACGCCTCAGAAGGCGGTTAAAGGCCAGGCCCTTGCAGAGTTCTTGGCTGCTCATCCAGTTCCGGAGCATTCAAAACTTCACGAAGATATCCCTGATGAAGTCTTCGAGTCTTATGCAACCTCAGAAGAGGAAGTGTGGCAGATGTTCTTTGATGGAGCATCGCGAATGGGCCCTAAAGGCAAGATTATTGCCAGAGTGGGGGTTGTGTTTATCTCCCCACAGAATCATGTCCTGCCCAGAGCATTTTCTCTGACAGAATCATGCTCCAATAATGTAGCAGAATATAATGCTCTGCTCATCGGTCTTCAACTCGCCCATGGAATGGGGGTACGCTACCTCGAAGCTTATGGCGATTCAAAACTGATCATCAATCAGGTTAAAGGCGAATACGAAGTCCGCCATGAGGACTTGGTGCCTTATTACCACATAGCCATCGAATTGGCTAACCTATTTGAAGGCTTCTATATCGGGCACGTGTCTCGATCTCAAAACACCAAGGCAGATGCTCTTGCTGCATTAGCTACAACACTAGCCTTACCAGCCGACACCGAGTATCACCTCACAGTCGCAACTCGACATCTTGTATGCTCCAAGCACATGCTAAGAACTCGAGAAGTCTATAATGTCTCCACGGATCTTGAGCCGAGAGATTGGCGCTTTCCTCTCATTGACTATGCTTTGCACGGTCTGCTTCCAGACGATCCTAAAGAAGCGGCGTCCGTCAGACGAAGGTCTCTCCGTTTCTACTACGATCCGACTTTGAAGACACTTTACCGTCGTTCATATGACGATCTCCTCCTCCGTTGCCTTTCCAATTCAGAGGCACAGGAAGCGATCCAAGAAGCGCACAACGGCATTTGCGGAGCTCATCAGCCAGGTCCAAAACTTAAGGACAGGTTGCACAGACTTGGATACTATTGGCCAACTATGATAGCCGATGCCATCCAATATGCACGAAGGTGTAAAGCATGTCAAATTCATGCGAATTTCATACACCAGCCCTCGGAGCTGCTCCACTCGACTGTTGCTTCATGGCCACTTGAAGCATGGGGAATCGATGTCGTAGGGCCAATCAGCCCCTCTTCGATAAAAGGACACCGGTTTATCCTGGCAATAACCGATTACTTCTCAAAGTGGGCGGAGGCTATACCACTGGTTGAAGTCAAAACCTCTAATGTGGTTAATTTCATCAAACACCATGTCATCCATCGATTTGGTGTCCCTAGGCGGATCATCCACGACAACGGTCCCCAATTCATAAGCTAAGTATTCTATTGGTTCTGCGATAAATACCGAATTCAGAATATGGCTTCAACCGCCTATAATCCTGCCGCTAACGGTTTAGCGGAGGCATTCAACAAAACGATCATCAAGCTACTCAAGAAGTTCGTCTCCTCGAATAAGCGAGATTGGAACAACAAGCTTGGTGAATGTCTTTGGGCCTACCGAACTACGGTTCGAACACCGACAGGTAATACGCCTTTTTTCCTAGTATATGGGTGCGAAGCAGTCATCCCGTTGGAAATTCAGATGCCATCATTGCGAGTCGCTCTGACCACTAAGATCACGTCAGAAGACAATGATCGGTTACGTCTTCAAGAGCTCGAAGCCCTAGATGAGAGGTGGCTACAAGCTCAGCAGCATATCGAGTTGTATCAAGCTCGAATCTCAAAAGCCTTCAATAAGGTCAAACAGAGGGTCTTCCAGAAAGGAGACCTGGTTTTAGCCGTCAGACGACCAATGATTATGACGCACAAGAGCAAAGGCAAATTTCAGCCAAAATGGAAAGGGCCGTTTGTGATAGAAACAGTCTATTCAAACGGAGCATACCGCCTTATGACTTCAGATGGCGACCTACTCATGATGCCGATCAATGGCAAGTTCTTAAAGAAGTATTATCCTTAATCAAGGATCCTTCTCATGATCAAGTCAACACTACACCTCTGATCAAGATCTTCGTGTCCAAAGTACACACAAAGAGAACCTTTCTCCTCCTCCAAGCGAGATCACACAACCATAAACCAGTAGGAACCTGGCCGTATACTGGTTGTCTTAAGGAGAGTCAGGGTTACACATACGTTAACCAGACGATCCAATATCCTTAACGATTAAGGACAGAGGAAAATGTTGGCTTTTAAGCCCAACATAAGTCCTCGACAACTCATCATGCTGAGGGGAATAGCATGGCTAGCCTAATTCAAACGGTAGTTGGTAAAGGCATATCAAACCCGTTGACAGCTGGGGATTTGCTAAAAATCCTAAGGGACCAATTCCCGTTTGACTCCCTCGTTTCTCCCCGTGAGAACGAGACCTCCAAAGTCGCTTACCAATTCTCATCCATAGAATGGTAAGACCACATATGAATTCCGCTGTCACGTTAACATTAAACCTATGACAGCAATTCCCTCGTTTTTTCCCGCGAAAACGAGACCTCCAAAATCACTTACCAATTCTCATCCATAGAATGGTAAGACCACATATACATTTCGCTGTTACGTTAACATTAAACCTATGACAGTGATTCCCTCGTTTTTTCCCGTGAAAATGAGACCTCCAAAATCACTTACAATTCTCATCCATAGAATGGTAAGACCACATATGAATTCCGCTGTTACGTTAACATTAGACCTATGACAGCAATTCCCTCGTTTTTCCCCGCGAAAACGAGACCTCCAAAATCACTTATCAATTCTCATCCATAGAATGGTAAGACCACATATAAACTGTACTGTTACGTTAACACTAAACCTATGACAATGATTCCCTCGTTTCTCCCTGTGAAAACGAGACTTTCTCCCAAATTTCACTACAAACTCGATACTTGTTAACATTTACAAAAGACAAGTATCACCTACCTTGAGCTTGGTGGCGTCTCAATCAGTTATGTCATTGCGACCTCTGAACCAGCAGACAGCCAAGTCTCAATTTTGAGCTTGTTGACATTTACAAAAGACAAGTCTCAACCCCGAGCCCTGTTGACATTTACAAAAGACAGGTCTCGATACTCGTTGACATTTACAAAAGACGAGTATCACCAATTTTGAAGCTTGGTGGCGTCTCAATCGGTTATGTCATTGTGATCTCTGAACCAGCAGACAGCCAAGTCTCAAATTTTGAGCTTGTTGACATTTACAAAAGACAAGTCTCAACCCCGAGCCCTGTTGACATTTACAAAAGACAGGTCTCGATACTCGTTGACATTTACAAAAGACGAGTATCACCAATTTTTGAAGCTTGGTGGCGTCTCAATCGGTTATGTCATTGCGACCTCTGAACCAGCAGACAACCAAGTCTCAATTTTGAGCTTGTTGACATTTACAAAAGACAAGTCTCAACCCCGAGCCCTGTTGACATTTACAAAAAACAGGTCTCGATACTCGTTGACATTTACAAAAGACGAGTATCACCAATTTTTGAAGCTTGGTGGCGTCTCAATCGGTTATGTCATTGCGACCTCTGAACCAGCAGACAGCCAAGTCTTAATTTTGAGCTTGTTGACATTTACAAAAGACAAGTCTCAACCCCGAGCCCTGTTGACATTTACAAAAGACAGGTCTCGATACCGTTTACATTACAAAATGAGTATCACTAAATTATGAAGCTTGGTGGCGTCTCAATCGGTTATGTCATTGCGACCTCTGAACCAGCAGACAGCTAAGTCTCAATTCCGAGCCCTGTTGACATTTACAAAAGACAGGTCTCATCTTTCGATCCGACAAGGACCGGTTTCGGGCTTGATGGCGTCTCAACCAGTTATGTCATCGCAACCTCTGAACTGACAAATAGCCAAGTCTCATCATCCAACCCAACAAGAACTATGTTCTCAAGAAATTGCAATACAATTTGGAATCGCAATTCAAAAAGAAGAGTCTAAAGGTCTCTAAAAAAAAAAAATTTCAAGTGAAGAGATCTGTCCTCTCTACAGTCCGATCGGACTTTTATAGGCCAATGAGCGCCTGAAACGACGCCTCGAAAAGAGTACAGGCTGTCGTTTCAAATTAATTTGAAACGCCGCCTAAAGCGCCTTCCAAGAAGCGCTGATTCAGCCACTAAGGCTTAACTTCGCCAATGAGCCGAAGTGCGGACTTCGCACAAGTTCATCAAGAACTTCGCCAAAAAAGTTGCCTTAGCCCACTAAAGGCACAGTTCGCCGACATGCCAGCATCGTGCGAAGCTCATTCAAAAAGGATCCTGTCCTTAACTCTGCACAAAGTTTAGCCCCGTCATGGCCAAATTCTCAATGAAGGCAGGAAAAATCAGATGAGCAGAAGATGAACTTTCATTGATTTAAGAGCAAAGGTACATTGATATTACATCAAGGTTTTGTTTCATACAACAGATTCAGTTGCTCAGCAAGATCATTTGCGCAAAAGGCATACAAGTGGTTTTATCTGCTTCCAGACCAGACCAACTGGACACGAAAGGCCTTCCTCCTGCACAAGGCCGTAACCAGTTGTGCCACGAGGACACGGCCATAATTCTCCACAAAAATGGTACATTTTGCCACCAGGAAGCTGGATCACCAAAGTTGAAAGTTGGTAATGAACTTATCGCCGCCAACACGATAGATCACCTATAATGGGAATTGGCAGTGATGTCAGTGATCTCACAGGTGTGACATCCGCCTTCCCGAAGTGGATCATCTCGGATAAGCGGCTACCAGCCTCACCTCAGAACGAATCATCTCGTATAAGAGGCTGCCAACAACCTCTGGGACACACATTAGCTGCCCCAAGTTGTTCCTCCTGCTTAAAAGTAAAGCTTCAACTGGGGAAGCATAAGGCAACTTTTCGGTCTCTTTCATCAATACACAAGATCGGCGAACATAGCTCACTGCAATGCAAAATTGGAGCAAGTTAGCAGTTAAACACAAAGATACTGCAAAAGCGCTAAAGCTGAATTCTTTGGGGCGAAGCAATCCAATTTCGATTGGAGCAGAGGATAAGCCTCGCTTGCACAGTGATGATGGGCTAGCTCAGCAAACGCCAAGTCCTAGCCTCGCCTATACGGTTAAGCCAGACTGATCCTATGGGACACAGTCTTAGCCACACCTATATGGCAAGACTGGCTCAACCTTGAAGAGACTAAGTCCCAAGTTCTGCCTGTGCAGCGGACTTAACATGCAATGATCTTTCTGTGATCAAGTCAGAATGATAGCTTCGCTGGGAAGCTATGCTGAAATCCTTCTCCGCAGATCAGTTAAATGGAGAACAAAGGACGTTAATCCCTGAAGCAGCTGATTACAGTTAAAGCTGAATTAAGGAAGATGAATTCCCTAAAATCGGTGAAGTCGTTGAATGATCAAGACTTACCGGTCCTTGGCCGGGTAATAACCAGAGTGGGCATTCCCACTACTTCAGAGATCTGAGTATCTCTCTCAACCAAGAGAAGAGGAGAAGAGCAGATCACTTCTCTTCAGAGGATCTCAAGTGTCCTATTTATAAGCCCCATGGCCTGAGCGCTGCCGCCTCAAGCGTGGAAGCACGAGCGCATTTAAGGCATTTACTGCGCCTTGAGAAAAGGGACGGTTTCTCTTGGAACCGTGCAAAGGAAGAAGCGTCTCCCTCATAAAGGCACTTATTGCGCCTTGAAGAAAGGGAATATCCTCCCTTGGAAACGTGCAAATCGGAGAATATCTCCCTCGATCAGCACGAAGAAAGGAGTAATCCTCCTCGTAACTGGCCCACGGCAGTTGGCCTCGGGAAAGCGACAGATGTTCCAGAGCGAACTTATCTAGCTGCGAAGCTACCCAGACGCGAGTCTACATGATTCCTCGGCGAATCTACATCCCAAAGCAGGATTCAAAGCGAAGCTGAACTCAACCATCATGGCGACGTTCATACTCCACACACCACCAATCAAAGCAGTTCAAAGTATTTCAAAGTCTGAGCCATTGCAGACTTTCGAAAACTTTGAAGGGGGGTCTTGTTGACACTTAAAAAAAGACAAGATTCTTATTGGTCCGAACAATGTCTAAACTTGTTGACATTTACAAAAGACAAGTGACAGACGAGCTGAAGACCAGTTTTCACCCATCTCCGAGGGACAAGGAAGTAACTTGGACTCCACTGATCCAGCAAGCAGACAGTGAACCCGGATTGTTTCTAAACAGACCTCAGCAGGTCTAAGGTGCTAACACTTAGCATCGCATGAGCCCAAAGGGATAGCCTCGCTTGAGAGGCTAATATCACCCAACTTCGCCTTGAAGCCATTCGAAGCCTCGCCAAGAAGCTAACTCACAACTTCGCCACAGAGGACTTCCAGCTCCGCCAAAGGGTTTCTTTCGGACTTCGCCAGAAACCGTCTCTAGCTCCGCTACGAGCTCAATACGGACAGCTCCGCTATTGGTCTGCTATGGTCAACCTTTGACCAATCAAATCTCCGGATGAGATCGGATCCAATCAGATCAAATCCAATTAAGATCAAATCAGAGATCAAATTTGGCAGTTGATTGCCACAATCTCTTGACTCTTCTAAAACGAGTAAGAAGATCAGGGGAAATCCCCAACGATATGGAAAGGAACAAGAAGATCAACCGACCTGCCAATTCTAGCTTCGCAGAAGCTGATCTTAGCCTCGCAGCAAGGCTACTTTCCAGATTTAAACAGATTCGATTCAATCTGTTTCTATATTTTCAAGGGACGATTATACCCTTGCTCTCCCTATAAATAACCCGTCAGGGGTACAAGGAGGGAGGATCGGGGAAAAAAGAGGACTCCACAAGCAGAGGCTTCTTCATGACGCACCGTGCGCTCTCGAATTTAGAGACCTTTTAGAGAATTGCTTTCTCTATCTAGGGTGTTGATACCCTAACATCGTCCTTCTTCTCAAGGAATCTCCGGAACCAGGCGAGAAGGAATTCCTAATTGAAGGCGATTTTGAGAAGCAGCAAGAGGGTTCTACCAACCTTCTGTTCTCTGATTCCCCGAACCAGGCGAAAAGGGAATCTCATCGCTCGCATCGTCAAAGGGACAAAGTGGTCGCGCGCTGACCAGACTCCTATCGACACACTTCTCCAGAATCTCTGAGGAGATCTACTTGTAATCTTTTTAAGAATACTTGTAATTTAGCTCCTCAACCCTTTTATTGTAAGTTTTCCCCCTTTGCGAATATAATGGAAAACACATACACTCAAGCATTCACTCACGCACACATCTCTTATACATACATCCATACATACATGCATACATACACAACACATACACACGCCTACACATACCTACATCTAAACACATATATAACACATTAATAAACACACAATCACATGTGGAAAGGGGAGGCAACACACACTCCCATCCATGTACCCACGCATGCATGACACAACACCCATACTCATCTATGCACACACTAAGTAACTCACAGTACAAACACACATACTCATAAGCAATTTAAATACATCACTTAATTAAATAACTCACCCACTTATATATATACAAAAGTTATATATACAAAAGAAGAAGGAGAGGAAGCTCACGCAACAGCCAAGGAGGAGGGTTCGCCGGCGGAGGCGGAGTCCGCGGAGGATGTGGAGGCCGTCAGTGGATCGCCGGAGAGGAGGGGGATGAGTCTGGGCTGCCGGAAGCGTTAATGGCTCATCGGAGCTTGCCATCAGAGGGTGATCTTGTCCATGAGATGTTGATGGAGAGGGGGATCATGGTTGGGTCCGGGTGTGGGGTTGGGCGGCTGCCAAGGAGGTTGAGGAGGCCGTGGATGGCGGGGACTCGCCGTGGCGCGATGACGACGCTCTGACGGAAGAGATCAAAGGAGGAGAGGCCGGATGAGGGTGGAGATGTCTGGGAGTTGAGGATGGCGGCTAGGCTAAGGAGGAGGAGATGTATTAGCTTTTTTATTAGGGTAAGGATTAGTCTTAGGATTATATAGAGAATGATATGGATATTGGGTCTAATTGGGTATGGGATTGGGTATGCTAATGGGTTTATGGATTATATAGGGAGAGTATAATGGTTTGGATTTAGAGATTGGGTATGGATTTATGGTAGTGAGTTTCATAATGGGTATAGGGATCAATAGTGTTGGCCCAAAGGCCCATCACTCTAGTTTTGATGATGATCAACTCATGAAGTTATGTTTACTAATGATCTTGTGTTTAATTAGTGACAGATTCATTATCAAGATCTTAGTAGGTTCATAGCTCAACAAAGGATAAAATGTCAAGATTTAGAGCTAGCACGGTGTGATCCAAGGAGCTTTTGGATCAAGCTTGGACCAAGTCAAGAAGATGAGAAGCCTTCAAGTGAAGACTTCAAGAAGATGAAGACTTGTGCCTAGGTATAAGATTTTGTTTTTGTTTTTAGATAAAATGTAAAGGATAGATAGTTGGTGGATTGCTCAAGTTTATTATACACACACACACTCTTGATAGTTTATTTTATAAAAGATTTTGTAGTTTAGAAAAGACTTTAATTTTGGAAAAACATTGTTTGGTTCTTGCTATTCAAAGTTATATGTTTCAACCAAAACCTTATTTAGAGCTTTATGACAAAAACATAGATATTTCATTATGATTGTGTAGTGGATCATATTGTAGGATCTATAATCAAAGCAACACAACACTAGAGGGGGGTGAATAGTGTTTAAAAACTGTAAATCAATTTACTTGCAGGAAATAAAATAAACACAAAATAAACTCAGAAAATTCAAACGCAAAGACAAGAGAGTTATCCTGGTTCGGTCCTTGTGACCTACATCCAGTCCCCAAGCCAACCGCTTGAGATTTTCCTTTCCTGATTTGTGTACACCCACAACCAATGCCTTGTACACCACTTGACAAACGCCCTTTGCCAAATGTGCACAACTCCTCTTTACACCAAAGAGAACACGCCTTGTACAACTTTCTTCTACTCCCAAGAAGACGCCTTGTACAAAATCTTCTTTGAATGAATACAATGATTTTCCTATAGCCTTGATACTGAATATGTAGTGGACAAGGTACAGTATAGGAAAGATGAACTTCAGAGAACTTCACTAATGGAATGTCTTTGGTGAAGAACAGAAGTTGGAAATCAGTTTTTCTGAAATTTTTCTTTGGAAAACTGATGGAAAGACTTGGTAATTGGCCTTTGGAATAACTTCCCTATTTATAGCTGAAGACTAGGGTTAGTTAGGATAGTTATAGGACCAATTCAGATAATTTAAACGTTGAAAAACGTTGCCAAAAGGATCAGATAAGAGAAACTGTCCAACAGTCAGAAACTGCCTATAGTCGACTAGGATTCTGAGTTAGTCGACTAGACTAGGCAAAAATTCAACTATTAGTCGACTAGATTTAGCAATTAGTCGACTAGGTATCTGTCTGTTGGCAAAACAGGTTTCTAGATAACTGAATATAGTCGACTAAATAGTATTGTTGGTCGACTATAAAATGTGTTAGTCGACTTGGGAAATGGTGTAGTCGACTAAGTTTCATTTCAGACAGAAACAGAGAGTTGGGAAAATTTTGTATATGATATTAGTCGACTTGGAAAATGGGGTAGTCGACTAGGGTATCTGTTAGTCGACTAGGTATATAAGTCAAGTCGACTAATAGTCATGTCAGGGTCCAAACAGAGAGTTAGGAAATTTGGTTTGGAATGGTCTAGTCGACTAGGGCTTTTTGGCAAGTCGACTAAGTATGGGTAGTCGACTATATCAAAGGGTCAAGTCGACTTGGAAAGGATTTTTTGTGTAAGTGATCAAGGCTTTTCATATATATCTAAAGTTACACAAAAACTTCCAAAAACACCCATAATCTTCAATTGGCTTCAACTGAGGTAGAGCAATCATCATGAGGTAGAAATACTTGTCCATCATCAAAATCTTGCAACATGATAGGCTTCAACTTGGTAGGCTTCAACATTCTCCCCCTTTTGATGATGACAACTTATGTTTATGATAGCTCCCCCTGCAACAAAACTCCCCTGCAGTAACTAGGTTAAAACAAATATATTTGCCCCTGCAGAAAGTGTTAAGTTGCACCTGCATGGTCATATGTCAATATCCATAACATATATGTCAATGTTGTTTGACTATGTCACAAAGTTGCAATACATGCAGAATTTTCAGAATATATATGTAACAGGTACACATAGCACAGTATATGAAACAAACACAGATAGGATTTAAAACTAACACATAACACAAAGTTACATAACACAGAACACAAAGTTTAACACAGAACACAAAGTTCTCCCCCTTTGTCATTAACAAAAAGCAGAAAACATACATTGTGCCAAATAAAAACTGACATAGTTTTTTTTTTTTTAAAAACAGAAAATACATAATAGTTGCAAAAGCAAAAAAAATAAAGAAACACCAACGCCATAGTCTTCAAGGCTCGGATCCGGGAGGAGGAGGTGGCGGGAAATGTATCTTGAGAAGACTCAGAATCGCTGATTGAGTAGATGCAAAGGAATCCATCTGAATTTGCATGTGCTCAAACCGATTCATCAACAAAGATTGATTTGCAAGGACTTGAGACTGAGAGTCGTGCAGAACTTGTTGTTGGGTTTGAATAGATGCAATCTCAGCAGACAAGGAATTGTAGAATGCATCAGCATATGGAGGTGGTTGAGTTGGAGGTGGTTCATTGAAAGGAGGTTGTGAAGAGGAAGATGGACCTTGAGGGGGACTAGGTGGAGGTGAAGAGGGTTGGTGTGGTTCAGGAGGAGGAATATCAGTTAACTTCATTCGATGTATGGCGGCACGATCAAACAATTCAAAGATCTTAACGACACTAGTTTCGGAGGCAAGATCAACGTGAAATTTCCGAAATATAGGTGTCAGAAAAGCTCCAAAAGGAAGGAAGGAAGAATGATACTTAACCATAGTATCAAAGATAATTTTGGCCCAATTAACCTCGAGTCCAGCCATAATTGCATAGACACATGAGGATAATTCTCTGGAATAGTAGTTGTAACTACCAGTTTTGGGACAAATATTGTAAGAGAGGATACGACCAATGAGACGTGGAATAGGTTTCAATTTGGTATTGGTCATAGGTAAGCCTTGGCCAGGGAGAAAGATACTACTCAAGACTTCCTCATCATCCATGGTAATATCATCAAGCAAGAGACCGTGATAAGGAATAGACAAGATACGGCCGATTGATTTTGGGGATAGTTTTAAGTTGATACCCTTAACCAAGGAGTAAATATGGACATCGTCCTCATTATCTTCAAAGGTTAAATTGGTATAGAACAGATAAATTAGGAATGGATAATATGCTTGCTTAAAGTCAGTAGAAAACATATTAAACAGTCCACAATTTCTCAAATAGGACATGATATCATATTGAGAAAAATCTTCATACTTGACAAATCTTCCTGGAATGATGTCTAAAGAGGACAATCTAATGTAATCTGCCTCTAGGCCTGGATTTTTAGAAATTTCTTAAAGTCAACTTGGGAAGTTGATGATGAGGGAGTAAACTTAGTTTTCTTGGATTTTGACATGGGGAAAACTAAAATTGAAGCAAGATAACAATAGATAAGAAAGGAAAGTACTGAAATTTGAAAGATTATACCAAGATTTGGAGGGAAAGTGGAGGAATTGGAAGGAGATCACTGTTGAAGGCTGCTGCAGAAATTTCTCCTTTGCTGCTGCTGGTCGACTAGGGCTCGGCTGGAAGAAGAAAGAAATGGGAAACCTAGGGTTTTGTTAAGGTAAGGAAATGAATCAAAGGTGAGGATCAATCCTGGAAATAGATCAGTGGTTAGGATTAAAAGAGAGGGTTATTGGATCCTTGACTTAAAAGTACGGGTTGGGTTTTGAAGTGGAAATCCGAAAACAGAAAACAAATTTTCACAGTTTTAGTCGACTTACAGGGTAATATTAGTCGACTAATAAATGGACTAGTCGACTAGATATTTACTATAGTCGACTAATTTTTGAAAAATCAGAAAGTTAAGTCTCTGTTGGTTACAGGAGTCGACTGGGTGTAAATACAGGTCGACTAAGTCTTCGATAAGTCGACTAATAAAAATAGTAAGTCGACTAAATTATGTAAAAATTGCCTTTGAAAAAATCTTAAAAAATGTTTAAAAATCGGAAAAATTGCAAATACCCAAATCTCTTCTAAATTTTATGAAAGTATCTTCTTTCAGAGGCTTTGTGAATATATCAGCAATTTGATTATCAGTTGATATAAAAGTTAAAGAAATGTCACCTTTTAAAGCATGATCACGTAGAAAATGATGTCTAATATCAATATGTTTGGTACGTGAATGATGAACAGGATTTTTAGATAGATTAATAGCACTGGTATTATCACACATAATAGGTGAGTTTGTGATAGTCATGCCATAATCAAGTAGGGTTTGTTTCATCCATATAATTTGTGCACATGTAACACTAGCAGCAATATATTCTGCCTCGGTTGTTGATAATGATACAGAATTTTGCTTTTTACTGAACCATGATACTAGTGAATGTCCCAAAAAGTGACAAGTACCACTAGTACTCTTCCGATCAGATTTACATCCAGCAAAATCAGCATCACTATATGATAGTAAATCAAATGTGCTTGATTTGGGATAAAATAAACCATAATTGAGTGTGTTATTTAAATATCTAAAAATCCTTTTCACTGCTTTAAGATGTGATTCCTTAGGATTTGACTGATATCTAGCACATAAGCATACACTGAACATTATATCAGGTCTACTTGAAGTAATGTATAGTAAAGAACCAATCATACCTCTATAGAGTTTCTGATCAACATTCTTACCATTTTCATCTTTGTCTAAAAATGTCGTCGTACTCATGGGAGTATTCTTATGACCAGAATTTTCCATGCCAAATCTTTTTAGAAGTTCCTTTGCATACTTGCACTGGGAAATGAAGATTCCATCCTTCATTTGCTTTATTTGCAGACCGAGAAAGTAAGTAAGTTCGCCCATGTGGCTCATCTCAAATTCACTCTGCATGGTCATAGAAAATTCTTGACAAAGATTATCGTTAGTAGATCCAAATAAAATGTCATCAACATAAATCTGAATGATTAAGATATCTTTATCAACATGTTTAATAAAGAGAGTTGTATCTGCTCTTCCCATCTTAAAATCAGAATTTAAAAGAAAACTTTTTAATCTATCATACCAAGCACGGGGTGCTTGCTTTAAACCATATAAAGCTTTCTTAAGTTTAAAAACATGGTTTGGAAATTTTTCATGTTCAAAACCTGGAGGTTGTTCAACATAAACAGTTTCTTTATAAATCCGTTTAAAAAGGCACTTTTAACATCCATTTGATATAATTTGAAATTCATAAAACAAGAAAAAGCAAGTAAAATACGAATAGATTCAAGCCTAGCTACTGGTGCATAAGTTTTATCAAAATCAATACCTTCTTCTTGATTGTATCCTTGTGCTACTAACCTTGCTTTGTTCTTAATGACTTCACCTGATTCATCAAGTTTGTTCTTAAAGACCCATCTGGTACCGATGACTGGATGATCAGTAGGACGTTGAACAAGATCCCAAACATCATTTCTTACAAATTGGTTCAACTCTTCCTGCATGACAATTGTCCAAAAATCATCCGCACATGCTTCTTTGATATTCTTCGGTTCAATGAGTGAAATGAGGGCAATTTGTGTCATGTAGTTCAACTTGGATCTCGTCTGAACTCCTTGATTTATATCTCCAATTACCAAATCTTGTGGATGATTCCTTACTTCAACATATGCTTTCGGTAACTCGGTAGAAGTCTCATCATCCTTAGAAATGTTAGTATCAACAGAAGATATAACAATATTATCATTAGGAGTATCTATGATATGATCATCATCATGTAGAGAAGTATTAGAAACAGGTTTAGTCAAGGATTCATCAAATTTAACATGTAATGATTCTTCAATAGTAAATGTTTTCTTATTAAATATTCTATATGCTTTACTATGAGTAGAGTATCCAACAAAAATACCTTCATTGGATCTAGCATCAAATTTATCTAAAGCATCTTTTGTATTTAAGATAAAGCATTTACATCCAAAATCTTAAAGTAAGAAACTTTTGGAATCCTATTATGAAATAAGATGTTTTATTAAAAAAGGTCGAATAAGCACACGATTTAAAACATAACAAGCAGTAGCAGTAGCTTCAGCCCAAAAATATTTTGGTAAATTACTGTCCATAAGCATAGTTCTAGCACATTCTTGCAAAGTCCTATTCTTTCTCTCTACAACACCATTTTGAGGAGATGCTCTAGGAAATGCAAAATTATGTGTAATACCATACTTATCACAGAATTTTGAAAAAGATTCATTTTCAAATTCTCCTCCATGATCACTTCGAATAGTGACTATGTTTAGAGACTTTTGATTTTGAATTCTTTTACAAAAACTTGCAAATTCATCAAAAGTATCATTTTTATTTTTTAGAAAAATGACCCATGAAAAACGTGAATAATCATCAACAATAACAAAAACATATCTACTCTTGTTTAATGAAGAAACACGAGTAGGACCAAATAAATTCAAATGCAACAATTCCAAAGGTCTATTAGTAGAAACTAAATCTTTAGATTTAAAAGATGATTTGACTTGTTTTCTAATTGACAAGAATCACAAAAATAATCCTTTTTAAAAGCAATTTTTGGAAGACCTTTAACTAAATCAAATTTAGAAATCTTAGAAATAGTTTTCATATTCAAATGACCAAATCTTTTATGCCATAAAAAATAATCATTGTTAGAAGCAAGTAAACATAAGTCATCATTAGATGATATGCAAGATATAGATAATTCATAAATGTTATTGTTACGAAAACCTTTGAATAAAATATCTTTCATGTTAGTATCATAAATAAGACATGCATCTTTTTCAAAAACAATTTTATAACCCTTATCACATAATTGACTAATACTTAATAGATTGTGTTTTAAACCACTTACCAAAAGAACATTTTCAATAAGGGGTTTTGAAATATTACCAACTATGCCGGTACCAATAACCTTTTCTTTGTTATTGTCTCCAAATATCACTGTACCTCCCTTTTTGATTTGAACGGAAGACAGTAGTTGAATGTGTCCGGTCATGTGTTTGGAACACCCACTATCAAGTATCCACTTTTCTTTAAAAGGTACCTATAAGATAAACAAATTTGTATGGTACCCATCATGATAGGGTCCGAAAAAGATTAGCCTTTAGGAACCCAAATCCAATTGGAATTAGGTTTCCACTTGTTAGTATAAACATAATTCTCAGAATTACACACATCATGTATATAAGATGCAATATAAACATTTTTATCAACATTATTAAGATTCTTAGGAACCCATATATATTTGCATCTAATTCTTTTTGAAATAATATTTCTTTTCACAAAAGAATTATTATTATGAAGATGTGTAGATTTTACAAAATTAGTTTTTGAAAATCCAATACCAACATGAGTAGGTTTATAAATCTTATCTTTTGAAAAATCAAGACCAAAATGATTGTTAGACATCTTTTGAGAAGATAATAAAACATTTAAATTCTCTTTTCCTTATTAAACTTTGTTACATTTTTCAAAAGATCTTCATACTTAATTTTGAAAACAATCATGTCTTTATCTAAAATAGAGATTCTAGAATTTAAAGAAATAGTTTCCTTTTAAGTAATGAATTCTCTTTTAAGAAAATTTCATTATCTCTTTTTAAAGATGCAATAACTTTTTCAAAATCTTCATTTTGAGAACTTAGAGAAGATGTTTGAGAAACAAAACATGCATTTTCATGAATGAGTCTTTCATTTTCCTTTATTAAGACTTTATTTTTAATCTTTTCATTTTTGAAATTATTAAACAATTCATTAAAAGCTTCTAATAACTCATCATAATCTTGTACCTCGTCTTCTTGGGCCATGAAGCAGATATTGGCGGTTTCTGTTGCTTCTTCTTCGTCAGAGGAGGATGAGTCGCTATCATCCCATGTTGCTTGGAAGGCTTTCTTCTTCTTGTTGAACTTATTGAAGTTCTTGAAGTGTCCTTTTGATTTCATCAATGGGCAATCCTTCTTTATGTGGCCTGATTTGTTACATTAAAACAAGTAGGAGTATCATTAGTATCTTTATTCTTTTTAAATTTACCTTGTTTTAAGAACCTTTTGAACTTTCTGGATAGCATCGCCATTTCTTCTTCATCTTCATCCGAATTGTCCGTGTCGGAGGATGCATGGAAGGCAAGTACTTTCTTCTTGGAATGTTGTTGTTCGTCCTTCTTTCTTTCTTCTAACTGCACTTCATATGCCATTAGATTTCCGATTAGGTTTTCTAATGTCATAGTTGAGAGATCATTCGCCTCTTCAATGGCGGTTGTCTTCTTCTCCCATTCTGGTGTGAGTGCACGAAGGATCTTACGAACTCTTTCAACTTGAGTGTAGTCCTTTCCAAGGGATGCTAATGAATTGGTGATGTCGGTGAATCTTGTAACCATTTCGGATATGGTTTCATTCTCCTTCATTTGAATAACTCAAATCTGTGGACAAGAACAGATATTTTAGATTCCTTAACTTTATTTGTGCCTTCGTGAGTTACCTGAAGAGTATGCCATATTTGATGTGCAGAAGTGGATGTAGACACACGGTTGAACTCTTCTTTGGTTAAAGCACAAAATAGAGCGTTCATCACCTTGGCATCAAGATTTGCATTCTTCTTTTGATCTTCACTCCAAGCGTTGTAGTTGGTTGTTGGCTTGGTGTATGATGCTTCTACAATGTTCCAAAGATCGTAGTTGAGCGATTGCAAGTAGATCTTCATTCTACACTTCCAATAGTTGTAGTTGGTTCCGTCAAATAGCGGTGGACGTTGTGTAGAATGACCTTCTTTGAATTGTGACGAAGGGAACTCCGTTGCCATCCTCGTATGGTTGTTGCCTTGAACCTGCTCTGATACCAAATGTAGGATCTATAATCAAAGCAACACAACACTAGAGGGGGGGTGAATAGTGTTTAAAAACTGTAAATCAATTTACTTGCAGGAAATAAATAAACACAAGATAAACTCAGAAAATTCAAACGCAAAGACAAGAGAGTTATCCTGGTTCGGTCCTTATGACCTACATCCAGTCCCCAAGCCAACCACTTGAGATTTTCCTTTCTTGATTTGTGTACACCCACAACCAATGCCTTGTACACTAATTGACAAACGCCCTTTACCAAATGTGCACAACTCCTCTTTACACCAAAGAGAACACGCCTTGTACAACTTTCTTCTACTCCCAAGAAGACGCCTTGTACAAAATCTTCTTTAATGAATACAATGATTTTCCTATAGCCTTGATACTGAATGTGTAGTGGACAAGGTACAGTATAGGAAAGATGAACTTCAGAGAACTTCACTAATGGAATGTCTTTTGGTGAAGAACAGAAGTTGGAAATCAGTTTTTCAGGTTTTCTGGAATTTTTCTTTGGAAAACTGATGGAAAGACTTGGTAATTGGCCTTTGGAATAACTTCCCTATTTATAGCTGAAGACTAGGGTTAGTTAGGGTAGTTATAGGACCAATTCAGATAATTTAAACATTGGAAAACGTTGCCAAAAGGATCAGATAAGAGAAACTGTCCAACAGTCAGAAACTGCCTATAGTCGACTAGGATTCTGAGTTAGTCGACTAGACTAGGCAAAAATTCAACTATTAGTCGACTAGATTTAGCAATTAGTCGACTAGGTATCTGTCTGTTGGCAAAACAGGTTTCTGGATAACTGAATATAGTCGACTAAATAGTATTATTGGTCGACTATAAAATGTGTTAGTCGACTTGGGAAATGGTGTAGTCGACTAAGTTTTATTTCAGACAGAAACAGAGAGTTGGGAAAATTTTGTATATGATATTAGTCGACTTGGAAAATGGGGTAATCGACTAGGGTATCTGTTAGTCGACTAGGTATATAAGTCAAGTCGACTAATAGTCATGTCAGGGTCCAAACAGAGAGTTAGGAAATTTGGTTTGGAATGGTCTAGTCGACTAGGGCTTTTTGGCAAGTCGACTAAGTATGGGTAGTCGACTATATCAAAGGGTCAAGTCGACTTGGAAAGGATTTTTTGTGTAAGTGATCAAGGCTTTTCATATATATCTAAAGTTACACAAAAACTTCCAAAAACACCCATAATCTTCAATTGGCTTCAACTGAGGTAGAGCAATCATCATGAGGTAGAAATACTTGTCCATCATCAAAATCTTGCAACATGATAGGCTTCAACTTGGTAGGCTTCAACACATATCCATACACACTATGCCTTAAAAGTATATCTTGTTTTTGTATTTGATGAAGATTTTGAAAAACATGTTTTGGAAAAATATTGTTTTGAAAAATACAGTTTTTATCATGAGCCAAATATTTCCAAGTTACAAAAATAGTCCAATCTTTTATAACATGCCTTGATTTTGTGCAAGCATGTTTGTATATCAAAATATATTGGTTAAAACTATTTTTGTAGATTTTTATATATTTTATGGGATTTTATTTAAGCCAAAAAGACAAACTTTTTAATCCCAGAAAACTGTTTTCAGGCTTCAGCTAGTCGACTTGCCTACCTTTATAGTCGACTAGTCGTGAAGTAGGTCGACCGGGTCGGTCGACCGACGTGCACAAACGTGCATGCCTTTGTGTACTGGTAGTCGGTCGACCGTGCCGGTCGACCGCTCCAGAGAGCAGTGCTCTCTGGAAAGTTCGGTCGACCGCACCGGTCGACCGTGGCTCCAACGGTCAGAAATCCGACCGTTGGCGGTCGACCGGGCCGGTCGACCGGCAGTTCTGACAGATCCCAACGGCTAGTTTTCTGGCAGCCTATAAATTGGGGGTCTTGTCATTGTTTTGACACAAGATTTTGGAGTCTCTTAGAGCCAGTTTTTCCCAGACTTTTAAAAGGGTTTTCTCCACAAAATAGAGAGCTAATATTTCCTATCTAAAGGGAAGTTTTATCAAGAGTGTTAAAAGAAAGTCTTTTAGTTTTCCTCCACCTTTCACATCCTTATTTTTCTCACACCACACTTGAGCATCCATTGATTATTCATCCTATAGGTGTGTTGTAGTGAGAGTGCTTTAGGTGATCAAAGTGTTGTGATCACCAAAGATCTTTTCTTTGTTCTTTGAGGAGACGGGCAAGTCTGCTCGTCGTTGTTTTGAGTTCGGGTGCGGACTCGGTTGTTTGAGGTGCGGCCTCGGCGAGCCGGTGGGCTTGCGGTGTGTACGGGACTAGGGAGTCCGAGGGCTTGTAGGTGTTGCGGCACCAAGGAGAGATCCATTGGGATCTTGCATAGTGGAAATCCTTCGTGTGTCGAAGGCGGTGATGTAGAGCAAGTGTGCTCGAACCTCGAAACATACCTTTGTGTTTGCGATTGCCTTCTCTCTCTCTCTCTCTCTCTCTCTCTCTCTGTTATATCTTGCATGCTATTACTTGTCTTACCTTTATATGCATGATATATTCCTTGTGCTCATATTGATATATTGCTTGGGATTGTTTTGCTAACACTTGTATTCAACCAAGAGAGCCAACGCGGCACCTCAACCCATTCAAGGGGAATCTAGAGGAGTTTGTCCAGAGCCCTTCACGGGGAATTCGGCAACACTCTTTGGTTATACGTGGTGTTTAGTGTAAAAGCTTTAATTAGGTCATAATTGTTTTTAGCTTCCGCATTATTTGTATCATTTACCATTAAGTGACCATTAGATTAGCCATCACCTATTCACCCCCCCTCTAGGTGAACCTACAAATAGGTTAATGGGTATAGGGATAAAAGATGATAACAGGTATGGGTATTAGGTGTAAGGGTAAAGAATAAAAATAGGGATAATGAAATGCAATAATACTAATACATATAGTAACACTAATTATAATCAGCAATTTTATAAACAATATTAGTATTATTAATAATAATAATAACAATTAACAATAATAATAGTAAGAGTTAGTCATAATCATTAATAGTAATACTAATAAATCACTAATAAAAATAATAATAATACTAATATTAATTAACAACAATAATAATAATTAATAACAAAACAATAATAATAGAAATGATAATTAACAACTACCACTACCACTAATATTAATACTACTATTTAAATTAATAAATAAAATAATAGCAACACTAATAATTATAACAATAAATAATAATCATAATGGAAGAATAATAATAGTAATAACTACCACTTATAATATCAGTTAAAAATAAGAATAATCATAGAAGTAATAGTAATAAGTATTAAAAAATATTAATAAGAAATATTTGTAAATATATATAAAGCCAAATTACCATTTACTATCTCAAAAATAATTTGCATATTTAATAATAGTAATAATCACAAGAAGAAAAGCAATAATTTAAGTTTAGTAAATCAAAATAAATACTTTAAGAAAATAAATATACAGTATTATTAATTAGGGATATTACACTGCTAATTCGTTATCTTAATGTCTTAGCTTGCAGGTTTGTCTTAATGAAGGGAGAGAAGATAACACCAAATAAAAAATAGTTAAATTTTGATTTAATTGAATCTATTTGGTTAACTAAAGATAAAGCCAAATAAATACAGTTAAAATCAGATTTAGAAGAATCAATTTGTTTAGCTTGAAGAATCAAAGAAATATTATCAGAAGACTTTTTTTGTTGGGTAAGCAATTTTTGTCCATATATCCAACTTTATGAGAAGATCTTTTCTGTTGGGTTAACAATTTGGCCTCATCTTCAAGCACGCTCTTCCTTGTCCATTACCTATAAATACCGCCACTTCAGAAGGTAAAGGGGAATGACCCAGCAGAGAGTATAGGTTAGGTTGTTCTTTAATTTGTAACTTAGGATTTTTATTTTCTTTTTAATATAATTTTTTATTTTATTTATGTAACTGAGACAAGAGAGAAGTTTCATGTTAGAAAGAGAAGAAGGTTGTATCGAGAAGTGACGTCGGTGTAAGTTTCATCCCATAGTTACTATATTTTAAATTGAATGTTGCATTTTATATTCGTCTTCTTCTTTTACTCTTCTTCTTTCCGGTTTTGAGTAAACCAAATAAAACCTATAGCATCAGAACTGTCTTGCCATTGCAAGCGCCCTTGATGACTTATGGTGATGGATAGCTGTTTCTATATTATTTTTTGCTTGCATTTGAATTCATAGTTTAAGTCTGAGAATGGGGAAGATCCTATTTGTCATGCTTTGCTCGGGTTTAAGACAAAGTAAGTCTTTGCAAAGGGTTCAAGGTAAGTCATCATCGAAAGAGGTAAGTAAGTACTTTTAGGTTTTTCTTCTTTCTTTGATTATTTAGTGTAGAACATACATATCAACAAAATTATCTATACTCTCCCTATTTCTTCATTTAAATTTATTTTGTTGGAATTGAAGAATATGAAAGGCGAATCTTCGAGTTGAATTATGGCGAGATCCGTTGATCGAATCAACTGGATGATGGTTGGAGTGTGTTCTCCTTCCATTGGTGATGAACGTGGTATATTCACATGTTCAATTCCGACTTCGAATGAATGAGATATTCAAGTCCAAAGTTTGCCTAATTCAAAGCCAAATGGGACTAAAGGAAGCTAAAAGCATTTAGTCCCACATTGGCCGTGTGATGGAAGCTTATGGGGTATAAATAGAGAAAATTGAGAACAAAGGGCGTGCCCTTTGGGTACTTGGAGTTTTCGCGCGCGAAAAGGAGGGAATTATGCTCGCACATGCGCGCGCCGCCGCTGGCGCGGCCGGCCGGGGCCAGGCCGGGCTCGGGACTGGGTCCGGGCTCGGGCTCGGGCTTGGGTCTGGGTTCGGGTTCCCTACCTGGACTGGTTCTTTTTGAATCGGGTTTCAGGGTATGGGCCGAACAGATCCGCTCCACTCCACTACCCAATCCGCTCCAGCCCGCCAACGGGTGTCCGCGCGAACGGATCCGAACCGTTCGCCAACCGCTGTCGGAAAACCGACCGTGCGGTTGGGCGGTTGAACGGTTGCGACGGTTCTGTTCGAACCGTCGCAACTGTTGACTTTTGGCGGACGAGAATACCCTTCCGGAGCGCTATAAATAGCGCTCCAGAGATTCATTCTCAGACACACCAACAGAGTTTGAACACACTCTCTCTCTCTATACTGAGTTCTGAACTGTTCTTCCAACATTCTGAACTGTGCTTCCAGCGTGAAGTGGAATCCGCGACTTCCAGCGTGAAGTGGGAATCCGAAGCGACTTCCTAAAAGGAGATTCTGCCAAATTGTTCTGAAAGAGGAATCAGAAAATTCAACATATTCTTTTATAAGAATTGTTGTCGGAATCTGATACTTCTGAAGAAAGATATTCTTCAACCCTTCGTCCTCAACAGTGGGTGCTCCTCCAGAGAGTAAAGGCAAATATTCGTTTGAAATTTGTCCTTGTACCGCTGCTTCAACAATCCTGTGAAGGTACTGGTTGACTACGGTTCGACCGTACGGTGATTTGGTAGTGCTATCCAAATACCGTGAAAGAGTGTTGTATCTTGAGAGACCAGCGTCCATTATCCCGTTAGCACCAGTGCGGGGGACGTAATTGTCTTAAAGAGATTCGCTTTAAGCGTACCTCACTCTAAATACTGTATAAGTGGATTAAGTCCTTTATACAGGGGATATACTTTACAGTATATTGAGACTGACTTAGATTTAGTCTAATTGGTGCTTTAACCAAGGAAGGAAATTGAAAGGTGGTTCTTAATTAAGGAACGTTCTATTGAACGGAAAACCTCCCACCTGATATTTGCCGACCTGGCCAATTAGATTGTTGATATCTCAGTGATCTTGATTAGTTGTCAGATTGATTCTTGTTAAGCAGAATAACCAACAATCTTAAGACAATTACCGTTTCTTACTTCTGTTCTGCTTGAACTTGCAGAAAATGTCTGAGACAAATCAAGATAGCTCCAGCAAGGCAACAAACATACCGCTCCAAAGTTTGATGCCTACTCCACTTCCTAACCCGAAGCCGGAGAAGCCAGGAAAATTCGACGGCACAGAATTCAAGAGGTGGCAACAGAAGATGCTCTTCTACTTGACCACTCTTCATCTGGCCAAATTCCTGCAGGAAGATCCACCAGAACCCGGAACTGATCGGGACTCAGTCCTTGCAGTCGATGCTTGGACACAAGGTGACTTCCTTTGCCGAAATTATGTTCTTAATGGACTGGATGACTCTCTTTATAATGTCTACAGTCCTATCACTACGGCAAAGAAGTTATGGGCCAATCTTGACAAGAAGTACAAGACTGAAGCTGCTGGTACCAAGAAGTTCGTCGTTGGACGATTTCTGGAGTACAAAATGGTGGATAGTAAGACTGTCATCAGTCAGGTGCAAGAGTTCCAACTTATCTTGCACGAAATAGAGGCCGAAGGTATGATTCTTCCTGAAACTTTTCAGGTTGCAACTATCGTGGAGAAACTCCCACCTGCGTGGAGAGACTTCAAGAACTACCTGAAGCATAAGCGAAAGGAGCTAAAGTTGGAGGATCTCATTGTGAGGCTTCGTATAGAGGAGGACAACCGCAAGTCCGAGAAAAGGAGCAGCAAGAACTCCTACGAAGCAAAAGCAAATGTGATCGAGGACTCAAAGGGGAAAGCGTCTTCTTCCAAAAGCTTGAAGAGAAAGAAGCCTTCCCAGGGATACAAAGGTAAGGCTCAAGACGGCAGAAACATGCGCTTCAAAGGGACCTGTTACATCTGCAACAAAGAAGGTCACAAAGCAAATGAATGTCGCAGCCGTCTTAAGAAAAATAAGAAGAGCCACCCACAGGCGAACATGACCAACCATGAATCACCAAGTCTTTTAGCTGTGGTGTCAGAAGTAAACCTGACAACCAACAACAAGGATTGGTGGGTAGACACTGGAGCTACCTGGCACATCTGCTCGGAGAAATTGTTATTCTTAGAATATCAAAGGCTAGAGCAAGATGAGCAATTGTTCATGGGTAATTCAGCTTCCTCAAAGATTGAAGGAAAGGGCAAGGTCATCCTGAAGTGGACATCGGGGAAAGAGCTTACTCTTAACGATGTCCTTCATGTTCCAGACATCCGCAAGAATTTGATCTCCGGATCAATACTTAGTAAGAAAGGATTTAGAATTGTATTTGAATCCGACAAATTTGTACTTACTAAGGGAGGGATGTATGTGGGAAAGGGCTATCTTGTTGATGGACTTTTTAAAGCCAATGTTGCAGTGGTTGATAAAAAGTCTGTGTATTTGTACCCAAACTAATAAATAAAGGAAATTCTTCTGTTTATTTGCTTGAGTCTCCTAATTTGTGGCATGCTAGATTAAGGCATGTAAATTACAAGTTTTTGACAAACTTGTCTAATCTGGGATATATTCCTAAACTCAACTTGAAAGAAATTCGCAAGTGTGAGATTTGTGTTGAGGCCAAGTTGGCTAAAAATTCATTTCACTCAATAGATCGAAATACAGAACCTTTAGGGTTAATTCATAGCGATCTATGTGACATGAAGTTTATGCCAACTAGAGGCGGTAAAAAGTATTTCATTACTTTTATCGATGACTGTACAAGATACTGTTATGTGTATCTTTTAAACAGTAAGGATGAGGCAATAAATATGTTTACAACATATAAAGCCGAAGTTGAGAATCAACTCAACAAGAAAATCAAGATTCTAAAATCCGATAGAGGCGGAGAATATGAATCAAATGATTTTAGTGAGTTATGTGCCAGTTTTGGTATAATACATCAAACTATAGCACCATACACTCCTCAGCAGAATGGAACTGCTGAACGGAAGAACAGAACTTTGAAGGAGATGGTTAATTCCATGCTCGTAAGTTCTGGAGCTCCGCAGAACTTGTGGGGGGAAGCTCTATTAACTGCAAATTATATTCTAAATAGAGTACCCCACAAGAAACTTGGTCTAATACCATTCGAGTTATGGCATGGAAGGACACCTTCCTACCATTACCTCAAAATGTGAGGGTGCCTAGCAAAGGTGCTAGCACCATTACCTAAAAAGACTAAGTTGGGAGCAAAAACTATGGACTGCGTATTCATAGGCTATGCCTTGAATAGTAGTGCCTACAGATTTCTGGTTCATAAATAATAAATACCAGATATTCATGTAAACATGATTATCGAATCTCGAGATGCTGTGTTCTTTGAAGATATCTTTCCGTACAAACGGGAAGCAGATAAGACTTCTGGGAAAAGAACACACGAGATGGCGTTCAGGGACGAAAGCCCCGAAGAACCAATTGTTAATGCGGAAACTGAACCAAGAAGAAGTCAGAGATCTAGAATCTCAAAATCTTTTGGTCCAGATTTCATAGCATACACTATTGAGAGCGAGCATCAAACATTCAAAGAGGCTATGTCAACCCCAGAAGCACAAATGTGGAAAGAAGCTATAAATAGCGAAATAGAATCCATACTAAGTAATCATACTTAGGAATTGGTAAACTTGCCTCCTGGAAGTAAACCAAATGGGTGTAAGTGGATTTTCAAACGAAAATTAAAACCCGATGGATCTATCGATAAGTACAAGGCTAGATTAGTGGCCAAGGGTTATCGACAAAAAGGACTTGACTACTTCGATACTTATTCACCAGTAACAAGAATAACGTCCATTCGGATGTTAATCGCAATTGCAGTATTGCACAACTTAGATATCCATCAAATGGATGTCAAGACTGCATTCTTAAATGGTGAATTAAATGAAGAGATATATATGGAGCAACCTGAAGGATTTATAGTCAAGGGCCAAGAACACAAGGTGTGTAAATTGGTAAAATCCTTATATGGTTTAAAGCAGGCTCCAAAACAATGGCATGAGAAATTTGATAGTGTCATGATCAAAGATGGATTCACTATCAATGAATGCGATAAGTGTGTTTACACGAAAACAGTTGAAAACGCATGTATCATTGTTTGTCTTTATGTAGACGACATGTTGATACTTGGGACTAATATTGAAATTATTAAGTCCACTAAAAGAATGTTATCCAACAGTTTTGACATGAAGGATCTGGGGGTTGCTGATGTAATTTTAAGAATTAAAATTACTAGAACACCAGATGGAATCAGTCTATCTCAATCTCACTATGTGGATAAGATGATAGAAAGATTCAAGGATCATGGGATAAAAGAGAATGCAAATCCTTTTCTCCCACACGTCCACCTTCATAAGAATACAGGAACTGGGATAAGCCAGTTGGAATATTCTCATATTATCAGAAGTCTAATGTATTTGATGAATTGCACTAGACCCGATATTGCTTACGCTGTAAGCAAGTTGAGTAGATACACTAGCAATCCTAGTGATCTACATTGGACCGCTCTACTACGAGTATTGGGTTACGTATCACATTCCAAGGAATATGCCTTGAGATATGGACAGTATCCACCTGTACTGGAAGGATACAGTGATGCTAATTGGATTGCAGATTCTGAGGAATCAAAATCAACTAGCGGATACGTATTTACTCTAGCAGGAGCAGCGGTATCATGGAAATCTTCTAAGCAAACATGTATTGCCCGTTCCACTATGGAATCGGAATTCATAGCCTTAGATAAGGCTGGAGAAGAAGCAGAATGGCTTCGACAATTCTTAGAAGATATACCATTGTGGCAAAAGCCAGTGCCCGCTATATGTATACACTGCGATAATCAAGCAGCTATATCTAGGGCACAAAATGTTATATACAACGGTAAGTCTAGACATATTCGTCGTAGACATAATACCGTGAAGCAGTTGCTCTCAAATGGAATTATCTCTATTGACTTTGTATCGTCAAAGGATAATTTAGCGGATCCGCTTACTAAAGGTTTAAGTGGAGAGCGTATAAACTGCGCATCGAGGGGAATGGGTTTAAAGCCTAACCTTACCGAGTCAGCTTAATGGAAACCTCACTTAGCGACTGGAGATCGCACAGACTAAGTTCAAGAGGAAAAACTAGTTATGATTGACTCAGCAAGTAAGCACTTGGGAGCTTGACTCCAATCCATTCCTATGGTGCACATAAGTGCTTTTCTACAAGTGGGATAAGGATAAGCTTAACGCTTTTAATGATGCCTATATCTTGTTTCTAAACAAGTGGAGTAGAGTAGACTACTCTTAATAGGTCCATCACTTATGTGAGTATAGAGTTGGGTCGGCTCTTTGGGAATTTCTATGGAGGCTGTTATTCCCTAAAGAGACTCTCTGAAACCAAGAATGTCCAGGGCCAAAACGGACACAACCGAGAACCAAAGTTGATTTGGAAAGTCACTGTGTGAAGCTTGTTGACTTGGCTTACACTAACGGCTAACAGTTCAAGACCTAGTTCACTGATTAGCCAGTAAGTCCGATAAAGTTTTCACTATGGAAGGTTCAAGACCTAGTTCACCTATCCTTATGCAGTTTCTTTTCTCAAGTACCTTTCACAATAGAGTCAGTCTCTTTGTGTGTCATTTCCTTGAATTCTCCATTCATTGTGGGGGATTGTTGGAATTGAAGAATATGAAAGGCGAATCTTCGAGTTGAATTATGGCGAGATCCGTTGATCGAATCAACTGGATGATGGTTGGAGTGTGTTCTCCTTCCATTGGTGATGAACGTGGTATATTCACATGTTCAATTCTGACTTCGAATGAATGAGATATTCAAGTCCAAAGTTTGCCTAATTCAAAGCCAAATGGGACTAAAGGAAGCTAAAAGCATTTAGTCCCACATTGGCCGTGTGATGGAAGCTTATGGGATATAAATAGAGAAAATTGAGAACAAAGGGCGTGCCCTTTGGGTACTTAGAGTTTTCGCGCGCGAAAAGAGGGAATTATGCTCGCACATGCGCGCGCGCGCCGGCGCCGGCGCCGGTGCCAGTGCCGGGCGCGGGCCCGGGCTTGGGTCTGGGTTCGGGTTCCCTACCTGGACTGGTTCTTTTTGAATCGGGTTTCAGGGTATGGGCCGAACAGATCCGCTCCACTCCACTACCCAATCCGCTCCAGCCCGCCAACGGGTATCCGCGCGAACGGATCCGAACCGTTCGCCAACCGCTGTCGGAAAACCGACCGTGCGGTTGGGCGGTTGAACGGTTGCGACGGTTCTGTTCGAACCGTCGCAACTGTTGACTTTTGGCGGACGAGAGTACCCTTCCGGAGCGCTATAAATAGCGCTCCAGAGGTTCATTCTCAGACACACCAATAGAGTTTAAACACACACTCTCTCTCTATACTGAGTTCTGAACTGTTCTTCCAACATTCTGAACTGTGCTTCCAGCGTGAAGTGGAATCCGCGACTTCCAGCGTGAAGTGAGAATCCGAAGCGACTTCCTAAAAGGAGATTCTGCCAAATTGTTCTGAAAGAGGAATCAAAAAATTCAACATATTCTTTTATAAGAATTGTTGTCTGAATCTGATATTTCTGAAGAAAGATATTCTTCAACCTTCCTTCGTCCTCAACAGTGGGTGCTCCTCCAGAGAGTAAAGGCAAATATTTGTTTGAAATTTGTCCTTGTACCGCTGTTTCAACAATCCTGTGAAGGTACTGGTTGACTACAGTTCGACCGTACGGTGATTTGGTAGTGCTATCCAAATACCGTGAAAGAGTGTTGTATCTTGGGAGACCAGCGTCCATTATCCCGTTAGCACCAGTGCGGGGGACGTAATTGTCTTAAGGAGATTCGCTTTAAGCGTACCTCACTCTAAATACTGTATAAGTGGATTAAGTCCTTTATACAGGGGATATACTTTACAGTATATCGAGACTGACTTAGATTCAGTCTAATTGGTGCTTTAATCAAGGAAGGAAATTGAAAGGTGGTTCTTAAATTAAGGAACGTTCTATTGAACGGAAAACCTCCCACCTGATATTTGCCGACCTGGCCAATTAGATTGTTGATATCTCAGTGATCTTGATTAGTTGTCAGATTGATTCTTGTTAAGCAGAATAACCAACAATCTTAAGACAATTACCGTTTCTTACTTCTGTTCTACTTGAACTTGCAGAAAATGTCTGAGACAAATCAAGATAGCTCCAGCAAGGCAACAAACATACCGCTCCAAAGTTTGATGCCTACTCCACTTCCTAACCCGAAGCCGGAGAAGCCAGGAAAATTCGACGGCACAGAATTCAAGAGGTGGCAACAGAAGATGCTCTTCTACTTGACCACTCTTCATCTGGCCAAATTCCTGCAGGAGGATCCACCAGAACCCGGAACTGATCGGGACTCAGTCCTTGCAGTCGATGCTTGGACACAAGGTGACTTCCTTTGCCGAAATTATGTTCTTAATGGACTGGATGACTCTCTTTATAATGTCTACAGTCCTATCACTACGACAAAGAAGTTATGGGCCAGTCTTGACAAGAAGTACAAGACTGTAGATGCTGGTACCAAGAAGTTCGTCGTTGGACGATTTCTGGAGTACAAAATGGTGGATAGTAAGACTGTCATCAGTCAGGTGCAAGAGTTCCAACTTATCTTGCACGAAATAGAGGCCGAAGGTATGATTCTTCCTGAAACGTTTCAGGTTGCAACTATCGTGGAGAAACTCCCACCTACGTGGAGAGACTTCAAGAACTACCTGAAGTATAAGCGAAAAGAGTTAAAGTTGGAGGATCTCATTGTGAGGCTTCGTATAGAGGAGGACAACCGCAAGTCCGAGAAAAGGAGCAGCAAGAACTCCTACGAAGCAAAAGCAAATGTGATCGAGGACTCAAAGGGGAAAGCGTCTTCTTCCAAAAGCTTGAAGAGAAAGAAGCCTTCCCAGGGGTACAAAGGCAAGGCTCAAGACGGCAGAAACATGCGCTTCAAAGGGACCTGTTACATCTGCAACAAAGAAGGTCACAAAGCAAATGAATGTCGCAGCCGTCTTAAGAAAAATAAGAAGAGCCACCCACAGGCGAACATGACCAACCATGAATCACCAAGTCTTTCAGCTGTGGTGTCAGAAGTAAACCTGACAACCAACAATAAGGATTGGTGGGTAGACACTGGAGCTACCCGACACATCTGCTCGGAGAAATTGTTATTCTCAGAATATCAAAGGCTAGAGCAAGATGAGCAATTGTTCATGGGTAATTCAGCTTCCTCAAAGATTGAAGGAAAGGGCAAGGTCATCCTGAAGTGGACATCGGGGAAAGAGCTTACTCTTAACGATGTCCTTCATGTTCCAGACATCCGCAAGAATTTGATCTCCGGATCAATACTTAGTAAGAAAGGATTTAGAATTGTATTTGAATCCGACAAATTTGTACTTACTAAGGGAGGGATGTATGTGGGAAAGGGCTATCTTGTTGATGGACTTTTTAAAGCCAATGTTGCAGTGGTTGATAAAAAGTCTGTGTATTTGTACCCAAAGCTAATAAATAAAGGAATTCTTCTGTTTATTTGCTTGAGTCTCCTAATTTGTGGCATGCTAGATTAGGGCATGTAAATTACAAGTCTTTGACAAACTTGTCTAATCTGGGATATATTCCTAAACTCAACTTGGAAGAAATTCGCAAGTGTGAGATTTGTGTTGAGGCCAAGTTGGCTAAAAATTCTTTTCACTCAATAGATCGAAATACAGAACCTTTAGGGTTAATTCATAGCGATCTATGTGACTTGAAGTTTATGCCAACTAGAGGCGGTAAAAAGTATTTCATTACTTTTATCGATGACTGTAAAAGATACTGTTATGTGTATCTTTTAAACAGTAAGGATGAGGCAATAAATATGTTTACAACATATAAAGCCGAAGTTGAGAATCAACTCAACAAGAAAATCAAGATTCTAAAATCCGATAGAGGCGGAGAATATGAATTAAATGATTTTAGTGAGTTATCTGCTAGTTTTGGTATAATACATCAAACTACAGCACCATACACTCCTCAGCAGAATGGAATTGCTGAACGGAAGAACAGAACTTTGAAGGAGATGGTTAATTCCATGCTCGTAAGTTCTGGAGCTCCGCAGAACTTGTGGGGGGAAGCTCTATTAACTGCAAATCATATTCTAAATAGAGTACCCCACAAGAAACTTGGTCTAATACCATTCGAGTTATGGCATGGAAGGACACCTTCCTACCATTACCTCAAAATGTGGGGGTGCCTAGCAAAGGTGCTAGCACCATTACCTAAAAAGACTAAGTTGGGAGCAAAAACTATGGACTGCGTATTCATAGGCTATGCCTTGAATAGTAGTGCCTACAGATTTCTGGTTCATAAATAAGAAATACCAGATATTCATGTAAACATGATTATCGAATCTCGAGATGCTGTGTTCTTTGAAGATATCTTTCCGTACAAACGGGGAGCAGATAAGACTTCTGGGAAAAGAACACACGAGATGGCGTTCAGGGACGAAAGCCCCGAGGAACCAATTGTTAATGCGGAAACTGAACCAAGAAGAAGTCAGAGATCTAGAATCTCAAAATCTTTTGGTCCAGATTTCATAGCATACGCTATTGAGAGCGAGCCTCAAACATTCAAAGAGGCTATGTCAACCCCAGAAGCACAAATGTGCAAAGAAGCTATAAATAGCGAAATAGAATCCATACTAAGTAATCATACTTGGGAATTAGTAAACTTGCCTCCTGGAAGTAAACCAATTGGGTGTAAGTGGATTTTCAAACGAAAATTAAAACCCGATGGATCTATCGATAAGTAAAAGGCTAGATTAGTAGCCAAGGGTTATCGACAAAAAGAAGGACTTGACTACTTCGATACTTATTCACCAGTAACAAGAATAACGTCCATTCAGATGTTAATCGCAATTGCAGTATTGCACAACTTAGATATCCATCAAATGGATGTCAAGACTGCATTCTTAAATGGTGAATTAAATGAAGAGATATATATGGAGCAACCTGAAGGATTTATAGTCAAGGGCCAAGAACACAAGGTGTGTAAATTGGTAAAATCCTTATATGGTTTAAAGCAGGCTCCAAAACAATGGCATGAGAAATTTGATAGTGTCATGATCAAAGATGGATTCACTATCAATGAATGCGATAAGTGTGTTTACACGAAAACAGTTGGAAACGCATGTATCATTGTTTGTCTTTATGTAGACGACATGTTGATACTTGGGACTAATATTGAAATTATTAAGTCCACTAAAAGAATGTTATCCAACAGTTTTGACATGAAGGATCTGGGGGTTGCTAATGTAATTTTAAGAATTAAAATTACTAGAACACCAGATGGAATCAGTCTATCTCAATCTCACTATGTGGATAAGATGATAGAAAGATTCAAGGATCATGGGATAAAAGAGAATGCAAATCCTTTTCTCCCACACGTCCACCTTCATAAGAATACAGGAATTGGGATACGCCAGTTGGAATATTCTCAGATTATCGGAAGTCTAATGTATTTGATGAATTGCACTAGACCCGATATTGCTTACGCTGTAAGCAAGTTGAGTAGATACACTAGCAATCCTAGTGATCTACATTGGACCGCTCTACTACGAGTATTGGGTTACGTATCACATTCCAAGGAATATGCCTTGAGATATGGACAGTATCCACCTGTACTGGAAGGATACAGTAATGCTAATTGGATTGCAGATTCTGAGGAATCAAAATCAACTAGCGGATACGTATTTACTCTAGCAGGAGCAGCGGTATCATGGAAATCTTCTAAGCAAACATGTATTGCCCGTTCCACTATGGAATCGGAATTCATAGCCTTAGATAAGGCTGGAGAAGAAGCAGAATGGCTTCGACAATTCTTAGAAGATATACCATTGTGGCAAAAGCCAGTGCCCGCTATATGTATACACTGCGATAATCAAGCAGCTATATCTAGGGCACAAAATGTTATATACAACGGTAAGTCTAGACATATTCGTCGTAGACATAATACCGTGAAGCAGTTGCTCTCAAATGGAATTATCTCTATTGACTTTGTATCGTCAAAGGATAATTTAGCGGATCCGCTTACTAAAGGTTTAAGTGGAGAGCGTATAAACTGCGCATCGAGGGGAATGGGTTTAAAAGCCTAACCTTACCGAGTCAGCTTAATGGAAACCTCACTTAGCGACTGGAGATCCCACGGACTAAGTTCAAGAGCAAAAACTAGTTATGATTGACTCAGCAAGTAAGCACTTGGGAGCTTGACTCCAATCCATTCCTATGGTGCACATAAGTGCTTTTCTACAAGTGGGATAAGGATAAGCTTAACGCTTTTAATGATGCCTATATCTTGTTTCTAAACAAGTGGAGTAGAGTAGACTACTCTTAATAGGTCCATCACCTATGTGAGTATAGAGTTGGGTCGGCTCTTTTGGAATTTCTATGGAGGCTGTTATTCCCTAAAGATACTCTCTGAAACCAAGAATGTCCAGGGCCAAAACGGACACAACCGAGAACCAAAGTTGATTTGGAAAGTCACTGTGTGAAGCTTGTTGACTTGGCTTACACTAACGGCTAACAGTTCAAGACCTAGTTCACTGATTAGCCAGTAAGTCCGATAAAACTTTCACTATGGAAGGTTCAAGACCTAATTCACCTATCCTTATGCAGTTTCTTTTCTCAAGTACCTTTCACAATAGAGTCAGTCTCTTTGTGTGTCATTTCCTTGAATTCTCTATTCATTGTGGGGGATTGTTGGAATTGAAGAATATGAAAGGCGAATCTTCGAGTTGAATTATGGCGAGATCCGTTGATCGAATCAACTGGATGATGGTTGGAGTGTGTTCTCCTTCCATTGGTGATGAACGTGGTATATTCACATGTTCAATTCCGACTTCGAATGAATGAGATATTCAAGTCCAAAGTTTGCCTAATTCAAAGCCAAATGGGACTAAAGGAAGCTAAAAGCATTTAGTCCCACATTGACCGTGTGATGGAAGCTTATGGGGTATAAATAGAGAAAATTGAGAACAAAGGGCGTGCCCTTTGGGTACTTGGAGTTTTCGCGCGCGAAAAGGAGGGAATTATGCTCGCACATGCGCGCGCGCGCCGCCGCTGGCGGCGGCCGGCCGGCGCCGGTGCCGGTGCCGGGCGCGGGTCCGGGCTCGGGCTCGGGTCTGGGTTCGGGTTCCCTACCTGGACTGGTTCTTTTTGAATCGGTTTCAGGGTATGGGCCGAACAGATCCGCTCCACTCCACTACCCAATCTGCTCCAGCCCGCCAACGGGTGTCCGCGCGAACGGATCCGAACCGTTCGCCAACCGCTGTCGGAAAACCGACCGTGCGGTTGGGCGGTTGAACGGTTGCGACGGCTCTGTCCGAACCGTCGCAACTGTTGACTTTTGGCGGACGAGAATACCCTTCCGGAGCGCTATAAATAGCGCTCCAGAGGTTCATTCTCAGACACACCAACAGAGTTTGAACACTCTCTCTCTCTCTATACTGAGTTCTGAACTGTTCTTCCAACATTCTGAACTGTGCTTCCAGCGTGAAGTGGAATCCGCGACTTCCAGCGTGAAGTGGGAATCCAAAGCGACTTCCTAAAAGGAGATTCTGCCAAATTGTTCTGAAAGAGGAATCAGAAAATTCAACATATTCTTTTATAAGAATTGTTGTCTGAATCTGATATTTCTGAAGAAAGATATTCTTCAACCTTCCTTCGTCCTCAATAGTGGGTGCTCCTCCAGAGAGTAAAGGCAAATATTCGTTTGAAATTTGTCCTTGTACCGCTGCTTCAACAATCCTGTGAAGGTACTGGTTGACTACGGTTCGACCGTACGGTGATTTGGTAGTGCTATCCAAATACCGTGAAAGAGTGTTGTATCTTGGGAGACCAACGTTCATTATCCCGTTAGCACCAGTGCGGGGGACGTAATTGTCTTAAGGAGATTCGCTTTAAGCGTACCTCACTCTAAATACTGTATAAGTGGATTAAGTCCTTTATACAGGGGATATACTTTACAGTATATCGAGACTGACTTAGATTCAGTCTAATTGGTGCTTTAACCAAGGAAGGAAATTGAAAGGTGGTTCTTAAATTAAGGAAAGTTCTATTGAACGGAAAACCTCCCACCTGATATTTGCCGACCTGGCCAATTAGATTGTTGATATCTCAGTGATCTTGATTAGTTGTCAGATTGATTCTTGTTAAGCAGAATAACCAACAATTTTTTATTTTCCAAAATCACATCTCCTCCAATCTACCACCTTCTTCTTAATCTAACCATATCCTTTATTTTTCTTTCTTCACAAGAACAAAAGAAGAACTTTTAACCATCTTTAGTGAACTTAAAAAAGAACTTACAACACACTTCTATCACATGTCCCTCCTTGTGGATCACGACTCGCATAATCACTTTCTATAGCAGCAGAATTGAGAACCTTGTACCATTTCTAAACTTTTGTATTTTTGTGCAGGCATTTTCTCAATCAATGTGTGATCGTCAGTGATGCTAAAAACCTGGTTCATTGGATATGCAACAATGATTCGGTGCTGCCTTGGCGAGTTACTCATGTCATTTATTAGTGTCGCAACCTCCTTCATGCTAACATTTACGCACGCTTGGTGTTTGAATGAAGGTCGAGCAACACTGTCACTAGCTTTCTTCAAAAAGCGACAAGGTGATTCTGATAAGAGGCCGAGGGCAGTGAAGATGATTTCCAATGATGGCATCTCTAATATGCAATTCGAGGGTCTACGTCTATCAGAGGTGAGATTGTAGGCAATAAACGTAAGTCTTTCAAGGAGAGGCTCAAATTGATAATGTAAATGGTAGATCTAGTTTAGTTGTTCACTTCATGTCGCCTGGTGTAACCGACCATGAAAGTTGTTTTGGTCATGACGGCTGGAGGATCTAACCTTGAACTACAAATCTGTGTAAAGACAATAGTGACGACATAATCAGTTGTAGCAAGGAAGAAGATGAAACGATGTCCTGATAATTGACATATCAGTCCGGGATAATTAAATACCCGATTGAAGAATAGATTCAATATTTGAGTGTTTTTGTTTCTTGTATCTTTTTCTTTTGCTTTCTCTATTTTTTTAACTATATCATGTATCTTGACCATTGCATTCACATGATGGAGAGGAGAGAACGAGATCCCGGGGGAGAACCCCCTCACCAGTGTCTCCGAAGCAGCCAAAAAAGAGAGGACGATGTAGAGGGAGACAATGATCTCAACCGTAGAAGTTCCAGGAATACATCAAGGATGTAGAGAGAGGCCATAACTGATTGTTCATCAAATGTGCATATTTTTAGTCATATTTTCACATTTATTTTTTATTAAACATTTCTATGTAATGATATTTTTGCTTAGTATTTTACAGGCCTCCATAAATTCAAAGAAAAAAAGAAAAGGTGATTAAAAAAGCCCAAAAGTTTAAAAGAAACCCAAGAGCCCATCAAGCCCAAGTAATTCAGAGATAATCCTATCTTAATTCAGAGATAAAAGAGATAATCAATTTAAATCAAGTTACTTGAGCTCCAAGTTAAAGATAAAGGAGGAGAATTTAAGTTCAAATTTGATGAATAGATAACTTGTTTCTTAAGTTATCTAAGAAACAAGATTATTTTAAATTTTGGAGATCAAACGAAGATTCTGATAATATATCTCCACATAGACGAACGAGATGAAGTTAGAGCCCAAAACGTATACCCAGTCTCCCCTGTATTGTCATAAAAACGCGACAAAAGCCGCGTTTTCGTGGCTTTCTGGTGGCGGTTGGCGTGGCAGTTTGATGTGTGTGTTCGACTGGGACTCTACCCTCTATTTGCCCTATATATAGAGAGGAAAAGCCAAAGAGAGGGGATCTCAGAAGATCAAAGTTTAGTTTTCTTTAGTTTTCTATTTTCTTTCTGAGTTTAGTCTGTATTTCTAAGTTTTAGAAGTAAGAAGAAATTTTTTAAGAAGAAGAAACTATTGTAATTCAAGGTGACAAATCAATACAAGGTGTTTTTGTTCTTTTCATATCTCCTTTGTTATTTATTTGTTTTATTCTTTATTTGATTCTTTATTTCATATAATCTTCTTGATATATATGCATAGTTTAGATTACACCACGAGTAACTAAATTCACTTTCATGACTTGCTAATATCACCACCCCGAGCCTATAGTATTAAATAGAGAACCAATTAAATTCTATGCATGCTTAAATCCTAGGTTTATCTTGAAGGCACATGATAATAGTAATTAGATCCTTTATTTGCTAATACTCTTTAACTATTTTTATTAATCTATGCTTGACAGTTGTTTTGATATTTTAATGTTACATTTTATATAGTGCTATTTCAATTCGAATCTTATTATTTGTCTTATGTATTTTACTTGAATCCTTGGGTAGATTATTATATTTAGAGTTTAGCATGAAGATAATCTCTAGTTGATATTATTCGTATATGGTGGTAGATTATTAGCAGGGTGTGATCCTTCTCTACATTGATATCAAAACCAAACTCTTTTTCAACCTAATCTTTTTCTTTAAGTTTTACAAACAAAAGAAGAAAGTGTAAGAAAATAACAATACTGAAAAACTTCCATCGCATCTCTCCCTGAGGTTTGACCCGTATAGCCCTCGTTACACGGTTAAGTTGCGAAGAGTTTAAAGCCATCTTACATCAGATAATACTATCCATATTCTCTGTATTTTTTTTGGCAATCAAATTTTGGCGTCGTTGCTGGGGAGGAAATGGTATACATTATTTTCTAACTATTTTTTTCTCTGTTTGTGTGTATAGGGACAGTTATAGGAAGTTGGCATCTACAGAGAATCCAGATTACTTCAGATACACTACCCTAGAAGGCAAAACACCAGACTCTTCAGGAAAGCTGCGCAAACGCGGCAAAAGCCGCACAAACACGGCAATCCTAGTAAATTAGGGCTTTTGCTTTTTTCTGTAGTCATTGAAGTTGAGTTCTGTATCTGCTAAAATTGTTAAATTTTACTGTAACTTATCTAGACACTATTTCTAACAATAACAGTTACATGTGATTGAAATATAAAAACCGGTTAGACTTGCATCTAGGCATTCATCTATTTTTATTTTAATTTTTCAATTACTATCGAAAAGTGCTAAAGATCGAGGTAAGTCTGCATAGCAACTAGATTAGGAAACACTTGTGGTGATTTAATTGCTTTACGTGATACTAATTTATTATCTTGCATACTTGCACTAAATCGACTTAAGGACAAAACCCCTAACAAAATAAGGTGGGGAAGTCATTACCCTTCCTTGGCCCACAAACAACATCTCAATTGCACTAACAACCAAAACCTAATCTAAAATTTGAATAGACGTTGGCCTTAAGAACTTCTCAGACTCACTAGAAAATTGACCCAAGGAGAAAGTTGTTCGAATTTGACTCTTGTCAAATCAGTGACTAGGTAGGAGATTGAGAGGTGAAATCTCGAAGAATAATGGTTTAGCATAATTAGACCTACTGCTTCAGCACAGATACCTCCTACTGATCTTGCCATCTACCTGACTAATTAACTCGTGATCCGATTCGACAATATACCTCCCGTGGATAATATAAAGTTAGGAGTCATCTAGGTCTAAGTCTACCCTAGAATAGGCTTGGTTGATTTTGACTTTGACTTTTACTTCTGGTGTGATCTTGTTTGCTATTGATTGTGTATGACAGCTTAGTCAAGAAACCCAGCTACATCTAGATTAACTGGAAACAGTTCACCACCTAAACCCAATCCCAAAATGGTACAAATAATATCTTTGCAGAATAGATTTTATCCTATTAGGACATATCTTCTATCTTAGCTGACAGTGACGAATTTGAGCTTAAGCCATAATTCATCAACACTCTCCCGAAATATCATGGTCTAGAGTCTTAAAATGCATGCTTCTTCATAAGAGAATTTGAAGAGGTGTGTGTTATGATGAACATACCGCAATTAGGAGATGATGTCATCAAACTATGTTTTCTTTTGCCCTTAAGGACCTAGCCAAGAAATGGTTATACTGTTTAGCGGAAAACTCTATCACATCTTGGGATGATTTTGCAAAGGTCTTTTTAAAAAAGTTCTACCCTTGATTGTTCATCAACAGAGTATATTTTTAGTCACATTTTCATGTTTTTTTTATAAAAGACTACTATTTAATTTTTTATTGTTTAGTAATGTGCAGGCCTCTATAATTAAAAAGAGAAACAAAAAGAGCCCAAAAGAAGCCTACAAGTTAAAGAGAAGCTCAAGATCCCATCAAACCTAAGATAATTCAGAAATTATCTTATTTCAAATTAGAGATAAAAGAGAAAGTCAATTTAAATTAAATTGCTTAATCCCCAAGTCAAAGATAACGGAAAGAATTCAAGTTTAAAAATTCGAATTTATAGATAACTTATTTCCTAAGTTACATAGGAAACAAGATTATTTTAAATTGCAGAATTCAAATGAGATTCTAAGATAAATTTTTAGATAAATGGACGAGATAAAGCTACGCGGCAAAGCGCGTATCCTAACCCCTGCAAAAGCCGTGTTTTCCCCTAAAAAAGGCACGAAAACGCGGCTTTCCTGAGGCACTTGGCGTGTCGATTTGGGTGGTTGTGTTCTGCATGGACTCTACTTCTAAAATCTCCTATAAATACCCCTAAAGAGCAATAGAAGAGGGCATCTTAAAGAATCAAGTTTAGGGTTTTTTTTAGATCATCTTTTCTTTTCGAATTTTTATTGTATTTTCTAGCTTTTTACGTTGAAAAAGATTTGTAAAGAGAAGAAGGCTTTTGAACTGCATTAGTGACAAATTCAATAAAGATTCTTATTTTCTTTCATATCTCTTTTTGCTATTTTACTTTGTATTCTTCAATTCTAATTTAACTTCTTTTATGGAACTTTTAAATGCCGTGCTTAATTCCACCATGAATATGAGTAACTAATCCTCTCGTAGCTTGCTAATCTCTCCACCAACTAAAGCCTAATTTTATAAGATAAATTAATTGAACTCTATGCCTATTTGAAACCCTAGGATCAGTTAATAATTCTTGAAGATTAGTGATGAATTAAGTTAAACTAGTTTTAGGGTATACCATTTAATGGTTATTCTTGGTTTATACTTAGATACTTTGATAGCTTAATGTTAAGTCTAAAATAATTTTTCTTATGCTATACTTTGAGACTTTGATAAACTAATATTTAATTTTATCTATTATATTTTAATTCAGATTTATTTTCTATCTTACTCTTCTTACTTAAATTTGAAGCAACAATATAGGGTTAATCTTTATAGGTTCAATATAATATTTATTCTTAATAGACTAGTGCTTGGCTGTGATAGATGATTAGTGGGCTATGATCCCTCTTTCTATTTAAATCAACTCTTTTATAACCATCATCTTATCTTTTCACGTTTTACATAACGAGAACGTATCGAAAAGTCTCTCCTTGCGGATCGACCCATTTATTTCTTGCTACAGTGAATTAATTGCAAGAAAACAGCGAATCTCTAACTTTTACTTTTTATTCTCTTTTTCTCTGTAATCAAAATTTTGGCACCCTTACCGGGGAGGGAACGGTACAGTTCTCTTTGTTAACTAAACCCTAATTTCTCTGTTTTCGTGTGCAGGTTTGGAGAACAGGAAAATAAATTGCATTAAAAGACATATAAGTAGTTGTGGGACTGCATTTTTAGCAGAGCCCCTAAACTCTCAATAAGGCCACGCAAACACGGCCTGTTGAGTTGACTACTGACCTGTTTTTGTGCAAGGCTGCTTGGAATTGCTTAAATTCTGTACTGCAGTTGATAGTTTCTCTGTTTGATAACCCTACATATTTTTAATAAATTAACAGTAATAGTTGATTAACTTAAAAAAATTAGACTCTTGCATCATAAGCACGTGTCTATTTAAATTCTTTAATTTATGTTGAAGAGTGCTGGAGACCAGGTACATTCGCATTACATATAGACTAGAAAATACCCTTGGCTGATTTACTGTTTTTAAGTGAATTCTTTTCTTTTTTTTTTGTACACATGTACTAATACATCTTAAGGGCAAAACCTTTAAACAACATAAGGTGGGGACTTCATTACCCTTTCTTGGCCCACAAACCATCTTCCGTGCACTCACAACCTAACCCTAATTTAAAATTAACTAGATATTAGCCCTAGGATTAATCGGACTCTCTAAGAGATTGACTAAAGGAAGAAGTTGTTAGAACTTAACTCTTGCCAAATCGGTGACCAGGTAGGGGAGCTCGAAGGTTGGTGGTTTGGCATAATTAGGCCCTTCTTGACAGATACCTCCTACCGATCTTACCACCAACCTGACCGATTAACTTGCGGTTAAGTCTGCAATATACCTCTTACAGATAATTTGAAGTTAGGAGTCATTTAGTTCTAAGCTTACCCTTAAATAGGATTGATTGATTTTTTCCTTTTTGATTGATGAATTGGTTTGAATTGATTGTGCATGCAAGTGTGGTTGAGAGACCCAATTACATGGAGATTAATTAGGACTAAGTCATCACCTCAACCTAACCAAATCATGACGCAAACGATATCGCTAGAGGATAGGTTCTATCCTATTAGGACATCACTTCCGTCTTGCAAATAGCTTCCTGAAGATGAAAGCAAAAGCTTTGAGATATAACCACAGTTCATTAACACTCTCCTTAAATACCATGGTCTAGAGTCTGAGGATGCATACTTTTTCATAAGAGAATTTGAAGAGGTATCCTGCATGATGAGGATACCACAGTTAGGTGATGATGCAATAATGTTACGTTTTGTACCTTTCGCCTTCAAGGACCTAGCCAAGAAATGACTATACAGTTTAGCAGAAAATTCTATCACATCGTGGGACGCTTTCATCAAAGCCTTCTTAAAGAAGTTCTATCTATTCATAAAAACACTCTTATGAGGGAAAACATAATGCAGTGCAAGTAAAACCTAACGAACCATTTTGAAAATATTTCGAACATTTTCAAAGACCTTCCTGTCCAATGCCCTTATCATGGCATAGAGAAGTGGCGGCTATGCCAAATCCTCTATGATGGTCTAGATTATCAAAACATGTCTCTCTTAGAAATCATGAGTCAAGGGAGATTCTTGAAAGCAGATAAATACGAAGGGTGAAAAATATGTGAAGATCTGGTGAAAAATATATGAAGATCTAGTGAAAAAACCCTCCAATGGGAACCTACCCCCGAAGTATCGAGGAATTCCAACTCAATCTCTTCCAAAAGAGGTCTCCACTCGATAAGGGACTCCATAGCAACTGAAGCTAAATTAGATAACATTATGCGAAGGTTAGAAGCTATAGAGCTTAGGGATCCTGTTTCTGTGAACCAAGTCATCCCAACATCACCTGCGGGCTGTACTTACTATCAAGTTATGAACCATATGTTCGAAGAGTGTCCCGTGTTCATGGCTCATCAAATGTTGCTTGAACATATGAATGCAGCATTCTCAAGGCCCACCAACAATCCATATTCACAGACGTACAATCACGGTAGGAGAAATCACCCAAATTTCTCATGGGTCCAAAACACCAACGATTATCGAAGGCTAAATTTCTCCAAAAATTTTCAACCACCTCATTATCAACCCAAAATTTCCATTCAAACTCCACAACTTTCCTTCCAAAATCCCATTGCTGACAAGACCGATTTTGATAAAATTTTGACATCTTTCATGCAGAATACGAGATAAGCCGTATCTAGATTAGAGGGTCAAATGAGTCAGTTAACCAGTTTCAAAAATAAAAGGCCTAAAGGGACTTTACCTAGTCAAGTGGTAACAAACCCTAGAAACTCTAGTCAAGCTCTGTGGCTCAAGAGGATACAATGAACTAATGTAATGCGGTTCATACGTTGCGGTCGGGAAAACAAGTCGTTAATTAAGTGGGTATTTTCGCCCTACATATGTACATCGCAATAGCATCTCTATACCGTGGGATTGGGGCATTACAAATACTGCTTAAAATTACATTCAAATTAAATATGATAATTATTGGAAATTATTCTAGAAAAATTTCCCTATGTTTCATTACTAATAAATTTTAACTTATAAAACATTCTGAATCAAAAGTGAATTAGAGAAGGGTGAAAAGGGATTTTAAAGTTCAAAGTATGAAATTTGAACAAGTAGTTTTTTGTGATACAAGTAACATTAGATAAGAGCTGGAGGAACATTGGGAGAGGGATGGCGGTAGGTTGGTACACCTAGAAGTAAATGACAAATACAAATGACATTGTTTTTCAATAGTTCTCTCAACCTTGAGAAAAGAAAAGAATTTGTCTCCAAAAAAGCTTTGTTATTTTTTCCCCATATTTCTTTTTATCTTAAAAGAAAAAAGAATTTCTCTCCAAAAGAAGCGTTATTGCTTATAGTTTTTTTTATATATTATTGCAACTGATTCTTTGTTGTGAGATTTTTGTGCACTTACACATGGTATCCAATTGAGTACCCATTTGAATGCCAAAATAATTAATAAGAAGTAGATATAATATGTTCGGTTAGACAGTCTGACAGATAATTATTCAAATATGTTAGTCTTTTGAAGCGTGACCTGCACATGTGTGGATGGTCTTTCTAGTTATGTATTAATAGGACATAAAATGTAGGACGTGTTATGTATCAAGTCGGATTATGGCAAGAATGCAATGAAAATCTACATTTTGAAAGCTGAAGGAACAGTTCCCACATTTGGTTTTTTTTGATAATTTGAGGGGTACAAGGTTTCAGAGAGGAGAAGAGGCGGAGGAGAAACTCATTAAGTTGTATTGTTAGTTCAAGTAGACTGATTTATCTTTTTTTTTTTTTTTGAAATATAGGTCATAGCCTGGTGTAAGTCGGGCATGTAACAAGATTCCAGTTTGGGTTCTTTGGTTGTTTGAGCAGTGTCCATACCTTAGCTTGTGAGGTGCATAAAATGTATGAGAGCAAGCAGGGAGGAAGAGCACTAGCCTACATTGCAATTACGATTTTTCCCTTAATTTTTGATTGGATCTGTTATATACCTGAGATGAGTAATTAGTAAACTGATTGCATGTTTTGGTTGTTTCCTTGTGAAGATAATAGATAATGAAGTAGCGTTTTTCAACCATATGTTTCTGTCGGAAATGTGTTTATTGCAAATTTCTTTGAGTGGATGAAAATTACAATAGAACAACTCCCGATTACAAAAGAAAGGAGGGTTTGAGTGAATCTCCTCTTTGTTTAGTGTCGGGTTCTTCGTGTAGCGATGGAAGATGATTCTTGCCTTCAGTTGATCGGCCAATCGAAAGCTTCTCTTTTGGATCTTCTCTTCGAGTCACTGGTGAGGTGCACAACTTCTATCAGTGATTGAATCTTCAAGAGATTTTATAACTTGTACTCAACAAGTTTTAAGAGAAAAGTTGAACTTTCTAGGCTTCAAGAACTTCAAAGACTGAATTTTGCTCTGAATAATTGGAATCTCCTCAGCTGGAATTCGAACCTCCCAAAATTGAGATCTTCTCCTTTTTTCCTCTCCCTCTTCATAGCTTTTATAGCATTCATAGGGTTCTTAGGGTAGAATTGTGCCCTAAAATTCCTCTATAATAGAGATTAATAGCCTCATTACATGGGTGTTAATTGACCAAGTAACGGCTAGCAGCTAGAACAGAAACACGACCCTCGTGGGCTCTGTTCTGTTGTTGAAAAGCAAAGCCCACATGCTTGCGTTTGAGTTGAGACGCGGAATTAGCTGAGGTCCGCGTTTGAATTGGAACACAGAGCTGGTTAAGGTTCACGTTTGAGTTAAAATGCAGAGCTAGCTCCGATCAGTGTTTGCAGTTGGAACACGGATCTAGCTGGAACACGAAGTTGGCCGAGGTTCACGTTTGTAGTTGGACATAAGGTCCACATTTTGTATTGAAACGCGACCTTCGTGTTGGAATAAGGTCCGCGTCCAAGGACCTTTCTTCAGTAATTTTTAGATAGCCTACAAATTCCCCTCTAATGTTTTTTAAGTTTCGCAGTTAACTGAGACGAATTTCGAAATACTTTGAATTTTATGTTGGTATAAGCTCCCATGATTGGACTGTCAATTTTTAGAGTTGCTCTAACTTGATCTTGTCTGGATTCTGATCTTCGTGAGTGTACTATTGAATTGCTCTAAGCATCCAAGAATGATTATTGTAAGTATTTAGATGCACATTTAGAACTTATCTGAGGTCTGATTGTACTGTTGAACTGGTAGAATTGCCAATTGTCATTGCCAGCATACTATAAACTGATTACAGTAGCAGAGACACACTCTTTGTAATAGAAGAGAGGATGTGGCTTTCATTGATGTAGACGCGAATGCCGCGTTAGATGTGCCTGTCGTTAGACGCGGATGTCATGGACTTCAAAAAGACGCGACATTCATTTTGATGCTGAAGACGCGGATGTTATTTGATGTAGAGACGCAGCTCTCATTGATGTGCTTGAGACACATCTCTAGTTGTTATGTTTGAGATGCGAAGGTCGCTCTCAAAGCTTATAGACGCGGACGTCAATTAAATGCGCGCGTCGCGTTCGGACACATAGCTTGCTCAGATAGGTCGAGATTCGCACCATGAATCACAATCATTGGAAGGCCTATAAACGACCCGGGTCTTTCAACAGTCATCTCACTTGACTATTCATCTCTTACAATGAGACCAGCATTTGAAGTTTCAAAGATCAAATTTTCTCAGAACCCATAAAAGCTTCAAGCTTTTTTCAAAATCTTCGCAGCTTTTCACCATGCACATTGTCCCAAAATTTAAGGCTGTTGCTTCCTCCTCTAGCATTACTGCAGTTGAGACCCAAATGGGCGAGGCTCCTTCTCAGGAAGCCCCCATTTCAGGTAAATAAATGACTTTTGCCATTGTTGAACATGAAGGAGCTCTGTCCCTTTAACTTCTTCTTGAAGTTTTGAACAGCCAATGCAGGTGTCACCGACCTGTATTTGATTTGTAGACGTGACTCACGTTGATGAGCATAAATGTGGATATGATGATTTTCGCATTTCTTCGTCTTGTGAATGCAATCCTCGCGACTATGATTAGAACATGATTCTGGTGAGCTCCACATTTTGATACTTCTAGACGCGGGTTTCATTTATTTTAAGGCTTCACATGAGCCTCACGTTTGGACTCTTGGACGCGGATCTCATGTGTTGAGACTTGCGTTTGGGCTTCAACACTTAGCCAATTTTTTTTTTTGTTTCAGGATTCTAACTTGTGTTTTCTCCTTTGCAGTGAGGTACCCTTTGAATCCTCTGACAAAAAGAAACCACTTTGGCCACATTGGCGGTGCTGACACTAATGTCCTCTTCAACATGTGAACAACAGCTCCCACGTTCACTAGAATGAACGAGGAGTGACAAGCTCGTTTGACCAAGGGCACTGCTTCAACTCTACAAGAGCTTATCTCGGATAGGAGGTTTGAGTCTAAGAACCGACATTTACTCAGGAAATCAGGATTCCTTTTCAGAGATGGGATTGACGACGATGAAGATAAATTGTACAATGAAAATTACAAATAGCTTTGTCAGATCGGGGACTGCTTCTTATTTTTGTTGAATATGGAGAGAATGTTCCCACTGTCCTGTCTGCAGTCCATGTCCCTTCATCGATACATGGACTGGGATCTCGTCAAGGCATAACCAGGCGTCTCCATCGAGAGGATCTCCAACAATGCTGCTTTCTCTCTTGGCCTTGAAAGGGAGGGCTTGGGATTTCTCCCAGGCTCGATGAGACAGGAATTCCCTACGGGTGAAACTCCTAAGCAGGTCAGTACCTCTATCAACAAGTTCATGGAGGTGAAGGGTGAATTCCCCAAATTTGATTTCAAGGCACCAAGCTGGGTGCGTTCAATAAAGACCGCCTTGTAGGAGAGGATGGTTAATTTTGTCCTACAGGAGCTGAAGGAACCACTGCATGATTGCGGACTATATTATGATGTCAGGATCATGCAGTGTGGGATACTCTGATCCACTATCATATTTTTGTGATGCTCAATAAATATAACCCGAACTCCTACACTTTCTTCACCCTGGTAGGAGACATGGGATTCGCCTTACATGAGATGTATGAGATCTCCGGGTCACCCATGGGGGACTTGACGTACGAGGAATACATTCCTGAAACTGAGGATATATACCTTTTGAAGAAGGATACTCCCCAAGTGTATGAGACATACTGGGAGGTTTTATGTTATTCCACATCTATGCCAAGACTACCTGATGGAGCGCTGAGTGCACAAAGCAGACGTCATGGGCCAACTATCTCTTCTAGGGCTTGAGGGAGAAATCAAGCTCGGTGACCCACCGCTAGCCATCACTGATACTGCGATTATGGAGAGGATTTTCAAGTCAGTAACCTTCTACACCACAGAGTTGAACGAGAATACCTTCAAACCTGACACAGTGTTTGAAAGCTTCCATCATGAGGTGAGGATCCCTATCTCGGAAAGGCCATACTGGCGAGTTCTTGATGCAGTGGTTGAAGAGATGCATTGTAACGACCCGATCCCGAGGATATGGGAACGCTACGATGTCGTACATACGCAGGGTGAAAATACTCTCGCATACGTACGCTAACCCTCAGTACAGAAAATAAACACACTATACACATTAATTTCAGCATTAAATAAGTATAAGAACAACTGTAAAAGAGTCAGTGATCATAATAGACATGAAAACATGGATAAATAAGAAAATAAAAATAAATAATATGCCTATGAATCGGAAAGGGTGGCTGTCTCAAGATAATACCTTGAAAAATATCAGGTGTTATGAAATCTCTGAGCTCCAATCTGAGTACACAAACCCAGGGTCGTCAGAATCTAACGACCTAATGAGTGGTAAAATGAAGGAGGTAATAATATATTATAATAGTAGTATAATCACAAAAATATATAATATTTATTTAATCACCAGTGATACAATATAATAATGCTAACGATTAGTATAACTAATACAAAAATGTTGTATTCATACTATAACAATAGTAATACCTAGCATGCATGTTTCCACAGTAATACTACTATAATCATATACAATTATATAACAGGAATAATAATTAATATCATCTAAAAGAGTTATATATGTATCATCTAATCAAAAGGAGTTTACCACTTATATGTTATTATCAGTATGTGAAACATGATACAACATTTAGTGACATATCAATATGGTCAACATATATAAATAACATATATCATCTTTTATTATTCTCCGTTTAAGGTTTAAACTCTAGTAACAGTGATGTGATTGTATCATGACTAATATATATAATATGAATATGTATACATGAAGTAGACGGAATAACCATAATAATATGAAGAAAATACATAGAAAGTGGAATACATGGAATGCAGAGTATATGTGTACATGAATAACATGTTTGTGAAGAATATAAGAAATATAAAGTATACATGTGACATGATGACAGATAAGATAGCAAAAGCATAATAAGTATAATTGGACCATAATATACATATATCGAGTGTGTCATGTGATTTATACAATAATAACAATAAGTACCGCCTGATATTTTAATCAATATCTTTCAGTGTCCCATACCACTGGCAGTTCATACTGAAATTCGTATTCTAGACAAACCCATCCGAACATGACATACGGGTACCATTATCCAAATGAGAAAGTGACCAAATAACAAATGTTCTTGATGTCACTATTGTTTATATTATTTTATTATATTAAGTAGAAACTCAATGGTCGAGGAGCTCTGGTCGGGTGAGTGTATCACGTGCATACCCGGGACCGCGACCTTAAATGAACCCCTGGCTACTGAGATCAGGGCTACCCACTAGTGCAGGAGCAAGAAACAAGAAGGTCAGTGATCTATATATAATTGGTAGCCAGCACTATTGTTCCCTACAGTAGGATAATATGAATTCATGACATCAACCCAACAAGACCTAGTCAACCGTCAAGTCTCCCATATCCCCATATTATATTTATTATATTTAAACTACACAATGTACAAAGAACTAGAATAATGCATGATACAAATAATACGATAATAGGACATGAGTTTTGTTGATAGCATGAAATAAGAGAATGGAAAATAGGAAACAAGAGATGTGAGATTCTGAAGGTGGTCCCGTGGCTTTGATCCACGTGGCACTTAGTTCCACAATCGCAGATAACAACTCTCATGTCCAGTAACAGGAGTATCCTATCGATATCAGTAACAGGATACAGTCATGTAACAAGAATATAAGATAGTCATGTAACAGTAATAGTAATCCATACAACAGGACCAATAATCTATGCAACATGAACATAAACAATCAACATATATATACAGGTGAATTTATATAACAGTGTTTTAAGAACATGAGTAACAATGTATAAAATACCACAGTGTAATAGCGTGCATGTATATCAATGGTACATGAATATAAAATAATAGTGTCTAGTGTAATATTATCTATGTATAGTGATACAGGTACATGAAATGACAATCTGATCTGATAGTATATCTGCATTCAGTGTTACAAGTGCATGAAATAACAGCTTCTGGTGTAATTGTATATTCGTGTAGCCGGCACAATATCAAAGTGGTATAGTTAACATGGACATGTGTTAATATATTACTATTTGGCTATAACAATTTCAGTATTATTAACTTGATTGATATCACAAAGTAACTAAATACTATTATCTGCATTATCAAATTTTATTTATCAATTTATTTATAATTCTGGATTCTTTATCAACACCTTATAATTACTCAATATATATATAGCTAACTCATTTATATTTTATATTAAATCAAAGAACAAATTAAATTATTATTCTATTAAACATGATTAAAAAGCAATCATGCGTGTTCCAATTATAGTGACTTATCATTAATTACAATTTATTTAATAATATTTATAATGACTTACCAATAACCATTTTGATTAATATAAAACAATCAATTTCATTCAACATGATAAAGATATAATTTATAAAAGAGACACTAATATAACTATAATAGGAATGTAGTTCATCTTTCTATAATCACAACGGCTCCAGAATCATTCAATTCGGAGTCCGGATGCTCCAGATATAGCTCAAACACTAAAATCATAAAAAAAGGTTAAATATGTAATAAAAAGATCTAAATTATAAATATTATAAATGGCCAGGGAGTTTATGCAAAATTTACCTTTATATAAAATTGGATGCGGGTTTGGGTTCACTGTTGGGTTCAGATCTAATAACTGAAACCGAATAACTGATTGGGTTTGAGTTCAAATAGGGTTTGGGTTTCGAGGGTTGCAGGGTGCATTCGAACCCATAACCACAACCGCAGCAACACTAACAACTGCTGCTGCTGCTGCGCGCTAGCCTACCAGCTGGGGCTGCCCGATGGTGACTGAGGTCCGCTGGCGGCCCTGGCCGAAAGGCGGGTCGACCAGCGGCACGAGGAGGGGGAAGAAGAGTGGAAGGAAAAGAAAATGAAGAAGAGGAAGGGAAGAGAGAGAAAGAGAGTAAGAGAGCTATAGAGAGGAGAGAATATGGGTGTTTGATCGCTTGAAAGCATGAACAAGAATAAGTAAAAGAGAGATGGTCGATGTGGTAGCTTTAGTGATTCTGCCGTAATAGCGAAGTGGCTTATACGGGTCATATCCACGAGGAGGGGAGGCGATAGAAGCATGATGTGGGGTTCTTCTATTCGTTTCAAAATTTTCTTCGTTTAAAGAATGAATTGAAAGCAAAAAAAGAAAGATTGTTGAAATGGTTTGAAATATTTTGATTGTTGGAAAAGTGTTTTCGTATTTTAGAGATGGAAAAGATGCATGGCTAACCTCCTGCTATGTGCTGCCACTAGCCTCTAGCTTCTTGAAAACAAAGCCTCACAATGGATCATAAGTAATTGCAAATCTTGTGTGCAAGAACTGTTCACGTGGTAGATCGAATGAAAGCTCCTCCCATCACCTTGTTTCACACAACAAAACTTGAACATTCCTCCATCAAGATCCAATCGAAGGCGAGCATGGAGGAAGAAACTAGTGCACTATTGGTATCGGTAAGGATGCATGAGAGTTTCACTAACTTAAAAAACAAGTAGAGTTAACAATTTCTATCAATCATCAAAAACTTATGAGTCAAGTATGAAGTATGAAAGTGAGTCTACTTTTTAGTATGTTAGAGTTAAAACCCTCAGCGTAAGATATCATAGCTCTTATTTGCACAAGACTTGTTTGATACTTATTGATTCATGTGTGTTGTTCAAGTAAGTTACTAGACTTTAGTGAGTTAGTAGTTGTTAGCCATACTATAAAAAAGTTATCTAGACGTGGTAAATGAAAAAAAAGAGAAGATAAAGGGAGAGTAACATACTAAGCTAGTGCAAGTAAAAGCAAAAAATACACAAGGAAAAAGATGGTAAAGGAAGAACTTCACTTGTATTTGATTATTACCTTCAAGATACAAGCTTCACTTTCTCTCTACACTCTAATGGCTAACTTAATACAAGGAACAAAGAGAGAATACAAGAAAATAAAGAAAAATATAACAACAAACTAACATGAGCTCCTATTCTCTGGATATCTCCCTCTCTATAAATCCAAGAACATATTTATAGGCACCAGAGCATAGGGGACGGAGTGGGGAGTATAGCCCTGGCGCTGGCGGGGGCGCTAGCTGGCCATGAAAACGCGGCCTAGGCCGCGTTTTCTCGGCCATTCTGGCGCCAGAGCGTACAGACTGGCCCAAGAGATGGCTCTGCATTGGTGCATTAAATGTTTTGACTTTTGTTTCCAGCATCAGTAGATTGGGCTCAAGTATTGGGCTGATTCTTGGTTCTAAAAAATCCTCAAATATATTGGAGTTTTGGGCCTCTTCTTTTCTTCAAGCCATAGACTAGAAACAAGGAGAAGATCCATTAACAAACAGAAATTCACTGAGATAAATGTGAAAATATGATGAAAAATATGCAAATATAAACACCAATCACACCCCTGCACTTATCTTTTGCTTGTTCCTGAGCAAAACAAAAGAAACTAGAAAGCTAAACTAAGAAAGTTTATTACACCACTTTCGTAGGTCATGTCATTGCACTCAGTGTTTTCAACGAGCCCTTAAACCTATAGGTTTTTCTTAGAGAAGGAGTTTTGTATCCTGAGGGTTTTCAGCGAATTGCACCCACAAAATCCAAAAAAGAATGAAAGTGTTAGTTATTTTTTTGAAAAAAATTCTTCTTATAGTAGAAAAAAGCTTTTTAAATTTTTATAAAAATAATTAAATAATTATAAGCATTAGGTCTAACCCTTATTAGTCATTTCTATATTTTGGTCTTCATGCAAGAAAATAGTTTTTATTTAAATTTCAGAGGAATTTTGTACTTCAAACTCATTCTTTTATTTTGCCTAAAATAATATGCATTGTGTGAAGTGATGATTTACTTGAAATTTTTTGACTCAAGCTCTAATGCACAAAATATTATTAGTGTTTATTTATATACTATTTTTGTCCTTAATTTTCTTAGGCTTTCTAATTTACTTGTGTAATGAGTTTTTAACCGATGACTCCCAAACAAGTTGGTCTTAGGGCATCAGGTGAGAAAACATTCCCTAGGTTAAATACTCAAGTAAACTAGGCCACGAAACTAAGGGATTTTTTGTTTAGGCATGAATAATCATGCTTCTCGAGGCACAATTATCCAGCTTAACCGGATTTATAACTATATATATATATATATATATATATATATATATATATATATATATATGAGAAAAATGTATATCAGCCGACGGCTGAGAGACCCTCTCAGCCTGCGGTGTCGTGGCACATTATTAGCCACACTAGAAAGGACGGCCCGCTTACCGAAATAGTTGAAATTACTAAATAGCCCTGCTGTAAAAGACAATATATTTGTATAGTTTATTATAATTTTATATTTTCTGACGTTACTCAATTTTGTCACAATTATCTTTTTAACTGCGGCCAAACTGCAAACATTTTTTTATCAAATCACAAAACTAATTTGAATCCTTCTTTTATTATTTTTTTTGTTATCTGATTTGAAATTTAATGATTTTTTAATATTGTCGCAGTTTTACTTTTTTTCGCATGCAATGTATAAATTATTATTTTTTTTTACATATTGAATTTGGACAAGGACTGCGACTATGATCGCAGTGCTTAACGAGAGCAGGTCATGGTACTGCGACTATGGTCGCAGTACTCAGGACAGCATTTTTTTTGGGTGAGTTTTTTTGCTAAGTTATATGTAATAACGGTGTTTAAGGACTGATACTATAATCGCAGTTTATGTATGATTTTATATGTTTGATCTTCACTGTAACTTATTGCATGCGAAGTAGGACTGTGACTATGGTCGCAGTGTTTAAGAACAACAGTGGCAATCGTAGGACTGCAGTGTTTAAGGAGAACAGTCACAGTGTTTAAGAACAACAGTGGCAATCGTAGGACTGCGACTATGGTCGCAGTGTTTAAGGAGAACAGTGGCAATTTTCTAATTTGCGATATATAGTGAAATATACAGTGAAATATACTGATTTGAGAGGATTGCGATGATGTTCGCAGTATTATCTGTTCATATAATTTATTTTTGGACTGTGGCCATGGGAGCTGTTTATAACTTTATTGAATGCAAAACTATCAAACTGTTTAAGACTGGACAGCGACCGTGGTCGCAGTTTCATATGTAATTATAATATGAGTACTGCGACCATTATTTCAGATAAGATGCAGAATTAATACCTATATGGTATACTTTGTATGTATTTTAAAAATGTGAAAGATTATTTTGCAGATAGAAGTAAATTTTATTTATAACATAATATGGCGAGAAAGAGACCTTACAAAAAAAGAGCATTAAAAGCTTTTAAGAGAAGACAAAATAACGTTGAATATCAGAAGATCAGGAAATCCTAATCCTCATCATCATCACCATGATAAGCAGATTCGTCTTCTTCATTCTCCTGGTCTTCCTATTCATCACTTATTTCCTCATCATCTTCCTGTTTTTGAGGTTTTTTTGGTTCATCGATAAACTCCCAGAATGGATCGTCTCTATCAAGCTCTTCGTCCAATCCGTTGCGAGAAAGCGAGCCTATAGCATCAGAGGACATGCTTTCATCAAGCATGCCTCCGTCAAGTGGCAGAGGAATAATGTCCTCCTCACTAACCACATGAAAACTTCATCATCATCATGAATAAGAGGATCAGTTAAAATATTATTTGATATAGTGAGATAGTCAAAAGGAGTGAAGTCCAGACTGGTATCAGATTGCAGACTGGTATCAGATTCACTAGAATACCCTGAAGAAAGAGGACCAGTGGGGGATTGATTGAAGTTAAATTCTGAGTATTCAGAGGAAGGAGATGGGGAAGACATGATTCAAGAATGAATTATTTTTCTAGAAGTTTTTGAAATCAAATTGAAAGGAGCAAAAATATAGTTTTTAGATATGAGATAATATATTAGTTACAAGCACTATATAAAGGTCAATAATGTGAAAGAACATGAATAGTAATAATAATTGTTATAGGTTGAAGAGTTATAGCTGGAGAATCCGAAGAGTTCCTTTTTTCCAGAGGTTTACTACGTGAAGTACGAATAAACTTGTTATAGAATGTTTTGCCTATATCTTTAGATTACGTATGGTGCACATCTTTCTTTTATTGTGATTAACATTAGTGCATCTCTTTTTTCTAGACTGTTGTTGTATCACAGTAGATAGATTATTAATTACTTCATTAAATGTATTTTTATAAGATGTGATAAAGGTGAACTGATCTCAGGGTCGCATGGCAAAACTATCTTGTAAAATTATAAAAAATCTTTTACATAAGGCATGCGAAAAAAGATTGCAACTTTGGTCGCAGTGCTGAAAAAAGATTGTGACTTTGGTCGCTGTTCTGAACGAGGTCGCGGACGTGATACAAAAAGGAATGCGACTAGGGTCGCAGACGTGATATAAAGGAATGCGACTAGGGTCGCAGACGTGATATAAAAAAGTTTTTGTTATACTATGACTGCGACTATGATCGCGGAATTTGTAAAACGGTGAGAATTCTGTTACAGAAGGCATTCTTCTGTTTATTTCACATTATGTTCATCCAATTTTTGTCTATTATATTTTCGATGTACAGGCCCGTAGTAGAATTACGAATTTTATAACTGTAGATATATTCAACTGAAAATTATTTTAGGTAATTTTTGTTTGTGGATGAGTTTTTTGTCATTTTGATTCACGAATTTTTAGGCAGATTTATGGGGTATTTTTGTCATTTTGATTCACGAATGTTTAAGCGAGATTTTTTTTTTTTTTTGACGCCTACACTCTGCGGCCGATCTGTGGCATATATTCAGCCACGTCACCGCGGGCTGATAAACTCTCTCAGCCGTCGGCTGAGGTACAGTAACCCCTATATATATATATATATATATATATATATATATATATATATATATATATATATATATATATATATATTTGGCACTTAGAGTCTTTGTCTATAAATTCCAAGAATGTGTGTATAGCCAATGCATATTTACTAAAACAAAAAGTAAAGAAATGAGTCATTTTCCTAATTCCTCCTAAACTACCAATCCAACCAATATTTTTTTATTTCGGCTAAAGTAAAAAAAAATTTAACTTAGGTTTCCTTAATCCTTATAACTATTTTGTATTTTTACAAAAGACTATCAAAAATTCTCTACTACTTTAAGATTTATTTTAGGAAGAAAAAAGAATTACTAAAAAGGAAATAGAACAAAAAAAATCCTATGTTAGTACCCTTTCCCTACACCTATCTAATGCATTGTCCTCAATGTATGGCTTGTCAATGTAAATGCAATAAATAGGCATAAAGAACGATCTCACCATCTCCGTCTACTCGGGCCGGCCGAAGTGCTAAGGCTAGCTGAGCGTGAATGCCCCTTAGTGCACTCCAATCTAGTGCTCTGATCCTCCATTGTCTTCTAAGCTTGATCTGCCCCAAAAAATCTTTATCATGCCCTTCTAGATGGAGAACATGAATACATTGGTCTCAGGAGGGAGTGGTTGCCGCCAAAATTGGGGCTCATCTTCCTCATCCATTTGTTCCTCTGAAGATGACTCAACAGGAACATCCTCTAGTTGGACAGTAGGTGTTCAGATCAAGTGCATGCAGCTGTTGTACGCACTGGTAATGCGTTCGAGGGTTACTAGTACTCTATCATATCAGAAATTCCTCGTCCGGCAGAAAGTTTTGCATAGACGGGTCACTAGGACAAGAAGAGAGTATTTTGCACCCCATTGTCATTGGGAGTTAGCAATGAGCTACTGTAAAAGCATCATGTTCAAACAGACATTGTATTGCCTGATCATGAGACTGTGAATTATTTGAAGTACTGGTCTGTAGAAAGAAGTTGTATAATCGATACCCAAAATATTGCGTTGGATCTAACGTCCAGCGCAATGAATGTTACAGAATGTGGTATTTGCTCGGACATCATGATCTAGTTTTGTGCATCGTATACCCATCAAAGTCATGTAATCTATTAAGGGCAATGGTGCAACATGCTGAGGAGAGGATAGGATATGGCTGGCTTCCTCAATAGTACCCCGGGTGACCACAGGATTCCCGTGATCCAGATAGACAACAAATTGGTCATGGTCTATGGTTGCAACATCTAGTCCCAAATAAAATTTTGTTAAGTTTGGGCGATAGTAGGCATTAAGATTTGTGTTATCATAAACTAATCCATACCATTACCTCTCCCTAATCCGATCTAGAAACATAGTACCATCCTATGAATATCACTAAAAATTCATGAGAAATCTTTCTCAGGAAAATCACAGGGGCCATGGCATAAAACTGAATTTTAAAGAAGATTATGGACAAAAAATTACAAACCTCCCCTGGAGACCTTGGGGGAACCGACCATGGATTACCTAAAGCAAGCCAGAGATGAGAAAGCACAATTGGGTAGTAGATCTGTGATTTACTCTGAAAATTGGCCGGAGGGGGAGTTGGAGGCACGGTTGTCTCTCCTAGACAGCCATGGAAACGCGGCCAGAAAGAGCTGGCCACGGCTTTCTTGGGGATCTAGGGGAGGGGACTAGGTGAGGTGGTGATGCTAGGGCTCTTCTTCTCAGATATGAAAATATTTAGGAAATAGGGCATGGGAGAGATGTTTAGGAGGGTATAAATAGAGGAAGAAAAAGAAAGGAGATTCCTATTCTAGCCCTAGGTCAAAGGGGAAATTACAAGTATGTGGGGGTTACTTATGTATAAAGAATAATTACAAAGAGTTCCTAATCTTTATTTGTATTTACATTTTTATTTATTTATTTATTTTTATTTTCATTTGTGGTTTGTGGTGGTAGATAGTGACGTGTAAGATGGGTCAAAAAGACCCATGACATGTTCAGTTGTGACTCTGCTTCAGTGGTTAGAAATGGCTTCCGTCTTTGCCCATTTACCTTTAATTCCTCACCACTCTTCAGATCAAAATTAACACAGCACCGTGTGGAAAGACGGTGCGCACAATGAAGGGTTCAGACCAACAAGTCTTGAGCTTTCTCGCAAAGATGTGAAGTCATGAATTGTAGAGTAAAACTTTTTGTCTATGGACAAAATTCTTTCTGTGTATGCATTGGTCATGAAAGAACTTGGTCCTACTCTTTGTTATTTTTGCGCTTTCAAAGGCTTCATTTCGTATTTTCTCTAACTCTGAAATTTGCAGCTTCCTCAGTTCACTGGCTTTGTTTAAATTAAAATTCAACTGTTTGATGGCCCATAAAGCACAGTGTTCTAATTCCACTGGCAAGTGTCAGGCCTTCCCAAATACCACTCAGTATGGAGACATACCGAGGATAGTTTTGAGAGCAATCCGATAAGCCCATAGTTCATCTATTAACTTGATGGACCACTCCTTTATATTCTGCCCAATGGTTTTCTCCAAGATGAGCTTAATTTATCTGTTGGTTAATTTCACTTGCCCATTGGTTTGCGGATGATATGTTTTGAACAAGTTATGAGTGATAAAGTATTTACGCATCAGGGCTTCGAAAGCCCTGTAACAGAAATAAGTCCCATTATCACTAATGATAGCAGTATCGAAATGAGAGAGAATATTTTCTTTCAGAAATTTGACAACCACCTTGTTGTCATTCGTCCTGGTCGGTATAGCCTCTACCCATTTTGAGACATAGTCCACTGCAACCAAGATGTACAAGATGTATTGGCTGATGAATGAACTTGAGAACGGTCCCATAAAATCAATGCCTCAAACATTAAAAATTTCAACCTCCAGAATAGGGTTTATGGGCATCATGTCTCTCCATGTAATTTTCCCGGTCACCTGGCAATTCACACATGAACTTCCAAAAGTTGAAGGAATCTTTGAACAAGGTGGGCCAGTAGAACCCACTCTCTAAGACCTTCTCGGTAGTTTTGCAGGGACCAAAGTGTCCACTGCAAGCAAGTTCGTGACAGAATGTTAACACACTCCTATGTTCTTCTTCTGGTACATATCGTCTGATGATTTGATCAGGACAATACTTGAAAAGGCATGGCTATTACCAAAAAAAGAACAGTACTTGGGTGAAGAAGCGATATCTATCCTGCTTCGTCCATTCAGAAGGTACTTGTCCTCTGACAAGGCAATTGACAATGTCAGCATACCAGGGTTTCTTAAAGATTCTTAGGATGTGTTCATCCAGGAAATCCTCATTGATTGGTTCTTACTCTATAGGTGCGTTGAGAATTCTAGATAAGTGATTGGCTACTACATTTTTCACACCTTTTTTGTCTCGAATCTCCAAGTCAAATTCTTGTAACAGAAGGATCCAACGAAAAAGTTATGCTTTTGCGTCCTTCTTCATCATGAGGTGCCTCAATGCGGAGTGGTCTGTGAATACTGTGGTTTTCGATCCTAGTAGGTATGGACAAAACTTTTCTAACGCGAATACTATGACCAAGAATTCCTTCTGAGTCTTAGTGTAATTTTGGTGAGCATCATTCAATGTCCTACTCGAATAGTAGATCACATGTTGTCGATTATCGATGCGTGTCCTAGGACAACGCCAATGGCAAGGTCTAGGCATCACACATGATCTCAAATGGTTTGGTCTAGTCATGAGCAGAAATAATAGGTGCAGATATAATTTCTTGCTTAAACGTCTCCTATGATTTAAAATATCCATCGTCAAAATCAAAAGGCACGTCCATTTCGAGTAGGTTGGTTAAGGGTCTAGCAATTTTACTAAAGTTCTTAATAAACTGTCGGTAGAACCCAACATGCCCTAAAAAAGATTAGATATCCTTAATGCATTTGGGTGGTGAAAGTCTAGCGATCACTTCTATCTTAGCCTTATCAACTTCAATCCCTCTCCTCGAGATCTCATTGCCTAAGACAATCCCTCGTCTTATCATGAAGTGATATTTTCCCAATTCAGAGTTAAGTTCTTTCCTTGCATCTTTGAAGAACTTACTCTAAGTGATGAAGATACTGGTCAAATAAATCTCTATAGATGGAGAAATCATCCATAAAGATATCTAGAAAATGTTCTATTATATCAAAAAAAAGACTGAGCATGCACCGTTGGAAGGTAGTGGGAGCGTTACATAACCTTAAGGGCATGTGTTGGTAGGCAAAGGTTCAGAATGAGTAAGTGAACGTAATGTTCTCCTGGTCCTTTGCAGCAATGGGAATCTTATTGTATCCTGAGTACCGATCCAGAAAATAGTAGTACTAGTGTCCAGCCAAGCATTCCAGCATTTTATCGATGGAGGGCAGCAGGAAATGGTCTTTACGGGTAGCAACATTCAATTTTCGATAGTCAATACAAACACGAACCTTGGTAGGTAGTCTTATTTGTACCAATTCTTTGTGTTCATTTTCTACTATCGTGAAACCAACTTTCTTAGGGATAGCGTGGACTGGAATAACCCATTGGCTATTAAAAATGGGATAAATGATCCTATTGTCTAACGTTTCTAAATTTCTGCTTTCACAACATCTTACATGAATAGGTTAAGCCTACACCGTGGGTCCCTCCTAGGAGTCATTTCATCGTTCAAATAAATTCTGTGTTGTATTATCGCTGAACTTATCCCGTTAATGTCATTCGTTGTCCATCCAATGGCTTCTCTATATTTTCTTAAAATTAACATCAAGCTTTTCTCTTGTTTTCTAGTTAGATGGGATGCTATGATAACTGGCATGGTTTATCTTCCGCCCAGGTAAGCGTACTTGAGGTGTTCAAGCAAAGCTTTTAATTTTAAAGAAGGAGTGGATTCATTGAAAGGAAAATTGGAATTTCAATCTTGGGAGTAGGTACACTTGGGCTTGACGCCCAATCCGCTGCTAAGTCAATGATTTGGTCTAAATTGAATTCCTCAGACTCCAAATCAAACTTGCTCCCTGTGTCTATATTCATGCTCTCATCATGCTCACTTGTCAAATTTTCAATGGAGCTGACCTCAAATGTCTGATCGTCCATATACCTGGGTTATTTTTCTAGGTTGAAAATATTAATCTCCTTGGTCATGTCCCTGAAGGTAAATCTCATGGACCCGTTTCTATAGTTAATTATAGTATTGGCTATAGCAAGGAATAGGCGCCCTAAGATGACTAGAGTTTGAGACCTTAGGTTTGACACAGGTCGGGTCTCAAGCATAATGAAGTCAACGTAGTAGATGAAATTCCCAATCAGAATAAGGACATATGTGATTTCTTCTTTGGGGACTTTCATAGATTGATCGGCTAACTGAATGGTTATTTGAGTTAGACGCAGCTTGCCCAACCCAAGTAGCTGATATGTTGAGGGAGGTAGCAAGTTAATACTTACTCCTAGGTCAAGAAGTGCTCGGCTAATTTCTGTTTGTCTTATAGTGTAAGAAATTGTGAGACATCCGGGATCTTTGTATTTGACCAGAATAGGACCAGACAGAAGTTCGCTTATGTTGGTTGCTAAGAACACTTTCTTTGGCACATTCATTTTTCTCTTCTTAGTACATATATTCTTAAGGAATTTAGCATATGCTGAAACTTGTTGAATTGCGTCAAGAAGAGGCGCATTCAATTTGACCTGATTGAACATCTTGAGTATCTTTTCTATGTGTATGTTCTTATTGTTATTCCTAAGCCTATTTGAAAATGGTGCTACAGGCTTGTGAACTTGATCAGTAGCTGTGTCCTTATCAGATGTTTGTGGAGCAGATTGAAATGAGCTAGCAGATGTGAAGGCAGAAATAGGAGCAATTTGGATTGGACTTTTTCACTTAGAGATCTGATTTTCCACCTTCTTTTCTGATCTAAGTGTATGAACAATATTACACTGGTTGATCTGAGAATCTTGCACTTCATAAGCTTGACTAGAATTCTTAGGGTTGACAGTGGTTGACTAGGTAAAGTACCTTTAGGTCTTTCACTTAGAGAACTTGCTAATTGACTCATCTGAACTTCCAATCTAGATATGGCTTATGTATGGTTGTTCAACATCTGTCATTGGTTTTGCATGAAGGCGGTTTGGGACTTCAGAAATGCCTTCATATTCTTCTCCAATTCACTGAGTTTTTTCACTGTTCGTGAATTTTGGAAAGAAGAAGATGAAGCTTGACTGGGAAAGTTTACTTGATGATTGGGATGGTGAATATTGTTGGAGAAATTAGGCCTAGGAGAATTGTCTAGACTCTAAGAGAAATTCGGGTGATTTCTTCAATTGGGATTATAAGTCTGCTAGTAGGGATTATTTTGCGGCCTAGAGTAGGCCACATTCATGTGTTCTGACGGTACTTGATGAGCTTGAAAAACTAGACAAACATGGTCTGGTGCCTGACAATATGAACAACCAAGATTGTGGATCTGTGGTGGGTTGATTTGGTAGACCTTGGGTGGTTCTTTTGTTTCTAGAACTTCTATTCTTCTCATCAGAGTGGCAATCTTAACTTCAGCAGCTATGGATGATTCTAAGGATAGGATCCCTCCTTTAGAAGGTATAAATTGTGAATTCTTTAGCTTCTCAGAGGCTGGCTCCCATTAGAGAGTTTTCTCAGCTAAATCTTCAAATAGGTCCCAAGCCTAGTTTTCATCCTTTTGCAAGAATCCCCCTGACACATAATTTCTAACAAGATTTTCTTTTGATAATCCAAACTATCATAGAAAATCTGGCACTGCTGCCATTTCTCTATACCATGATGAGGGCACTTAACTAGGTGATTTTTGTATCGCTTAAAGTATCTCCAGAATGGTTCGCTCTGCTCTTGCCTAAACTGCATGATGTTCTTTCTGATGAGGGCAATCTTATGAATTGGGTAAAATTTCTTTAAGAAAGCCTTGACGAAATTGTCCCACATTTGTGACTGAGTCTACAGCCAAGCTATACAGCCATTTTTTAGCTAGATCCTTTAGGGAAAAGGGAATGAAGCGTAACCTAACAGTGTTGTCTCCTAGCTATGGAATACGCATCATGAGACATATTTGTTCAAATTCCCTAACAAAGAGTATGTGTCCTCTGATTCTAAACCGTGAAATTTCAGAAGAGTGTTGATGAATTAGAGTTTTGACTCAAAATTATTACCGTTCACTTCACAAAGCTTTATACAAGATGGGAGTGAAGTTCTGATTGGATAAAATCTATCCTGTAGTGATGACATCACTGGTTCTGGATGCAATGGAAGAGAAGTATTTCGGGTCAATCTGGAAGTAACTGGATCTCTCAACCACTCTTGCATGTAGCACACCACAAATAACATATAAACAACAAAACAATCAAAAAGAATAAAAAACAAATAAAAGAAGGAAAAATAACCACCAAGCCTAGTCTAAGGTACATGGACCTAGACGACTCCTAGCGGTCGACTCCCCGAGGGACGTTGTTGTAAGAATCAGCCTAACAACTAATTGGCCAGGTAGAAGCAAAACTCAGTGGGCTAGGCGTGACCCTCGGGTTTTAAATACGCTAAACTATGGAGTTTTTGAGGCTTAATCTCTTAATCCTCTTTCTTTAGATACCAATTTTGCAGGGGTATAATTCTTACAATTTACACCCTTGGTTAATCTCTTAGTGAGTCCGAGATATCTCTAGGGCCAACATCTATCAAATTTTAGTTAGCTTGGGATTATGAGTTCACTAATAGATGGTTTTTGGGTTAGAGAAGGGTAATAACTTCCTCACCTTATCTTTCTTATTGAGATTTGCCCTTAATGTCAATTTGTGCAAGTATAGAATATATCCACAACAAGATAACACTCAAAGCAATAAATCACTTCCAAATGTTAGTCCTATTCTATATGAAATGCACACGTACCTTTCTCCAGCACTCTTCAACAGAAATTGAAATGAATTAAAATAGACACGTGCTTTAAATACAAAAATCTAATCCAGTTTTCAATTTAGCAACAAATGAATTATTGTTGAGTTATTAACAGTGCATGGGTGAGGCATATAAGAAATTATTTTTGCAGAAAGCAATTTGCACAATTTTAGTATTCTTATAGAAAAATTTTGTGAATACTTCAATCAAAAAAGTCACGCATGCGCGACTTTTCTGAAAGCAAAGTGCTCTTCTTTTCAAGCAAAGTGTAGGTCCACTACTGAAACTAGTCCCTTGACTCCTCTTCCTGTACAAAAACAAAGAAAACTCTTTAGTAAGAAAAAAAACCGTTACCCTCCCCGGCAATGGCGCCAAAATTTGATCACTTGAAATCATGCACAAGAATAAGTAAAAGACAGATGGTCGATGTGGTAGCTTTAGTGATTCTACCATAATAGCGAAGAGGCTTATACGGTCGTATCCATAAGGAGGGGAGGTGATAGAAGCATGATATGCGATTCTTTTATTCATTTCAAAGTTTTCTTCATTTAAAGAATGAATTGAAAGAGAAACAAGAAAGATTATTGAAATAGTTTGAAATATTATGATTGTTGGAAAAGTGTTTTTGTATTTTAAAATAGAAAAGATGCATGGCTAACCTCCGACCAAGTGATCCCACTAACCTCTAGCTTCATGAAGACATGGCCTCACAATGGATCATAGGCAATCACAAACTTTGTGTGCAAGAACTTTTCATGTAGTAAATCGAATGAAAGTTCCCCCCATCACCTTGCTTCAAAGGGCAAAACTTGAACATTCCTCCATCAAGATCCAATCGAAGCCGAGCGTGAAAGAAGAAACAAGTGCACTATTGGTATCGGCAAGGATGCATAGGAGTTCCACTAACTAATAAAAATAAGTAGAGTTAACAACTTTTATAAATCATCAAAAACTTATGAGTGAAGTATGAAGTATGAAAGTGATTCTACTTGTTAGTAAGTTAGAGTTAAAACCCTCATCATAAGTTATCATAACTCTTGTTTGCACAAGACTTGTTTGATACTCATTGATTCATTTGAGTTGTTCAAGCAAGTTACTAGAGATTAGTGGGTTAGTAGTTAGTAAGCCATGCTATAAAAAGTTAGCTAGACATGATAAACAAAAACAAAAGAGAAGATAAAACGAGAGTAAACATACTACAAGTAAGAGCAAGAAAAATACACAAGGAAAAAGGTGGTAAAGAGAAAACTTCACTTGTATTTGATTATCACCTTCAAGATACAAGCTTCATTCTCTCTCTCACTCTAATGTCTAACCTAATACAAGGAACAAAGAGAGAATATTAGAAAACAAAGAAAAATACAATAACAAACTAGCATGAACTCTCTATTCTCTGGATATCTCCCTCTCTGTAAATCCAGGAACATATTTATAGGCACCAGAGCATGGAGGGACAGAGTGGGGAGTATAGCCCCTGGCGCTGGCAGGTGGCCACCAGGATGGCCGCGAAAACGTGGCTCTGTGGCCTGCCGACACCCCTCTGCTAGCGCCAAAGCATGCAAACTGGTCCAGGAGATAGCTCTGCATAGGTGCATAAATGTTTTGACTTTTGCTTCCAGCATCAGCAGATTGAGCTTCAAGTGTTGGGCTTCTTCTTGGTTCTAAAAAAATCCTCAAATATATTAGAGTTTTGGGTCTCTTCTTTTCTTCAAGCCATGGACCTAGAAACAAGGAGAGAACCCACTAATAAATTGAATTTTATTAAGATAAATGTGAAAAGTTGATGAAAAATATGCAAATATAAACATCAATCACGGTCAAGGGGACTGCGGTAGCACAACCATGGGTGGCTGCCTGATAGCGGCGGTGGCTCCGCCATGCCGACAGTAAAGAGAGAGAGAGAGATGTGGAGGGAGAGAGAGAGAGAAAGGATATAATAACAGAGAGAAAGAAAGAGTTGGGAGAGAGAGTGGATGTTGATGAAAAAGAGAGGATGAGAAGAGATTAAGGGGCCTGTGCGGCCTGGGCTGGTGGTCGAGCCTATTGTGGACAGCAGTGGCACTGGCCTCACTGACGGCCAGTAGTTGTGAGCAGAAGAGTGATAGAATTGGAGTGAGAGAGAGATAATGAGAGCGTGTGGGTATGTGTTAGGGAGACAGTGATAAAGAAAGAGTTAGAGAGAGATTGAGAATATTAGAGAGAGGGTGAGATTAATTGAGAGAGAATGGCAGTGGAAAGGGAGTCAGTGGAAAGTGAGGCAGTGGAAAAGTGTAGAAGATTGGGGAAAGAAAAGAAAAAAAGGAGAAAGAAATTAAAAGAATTTTATAATATTAGTTAATTTGGTAAAAGTTTGATTAGTTACGAACGATTCCCAAAAATTTTATAAAAAGAAATATTATACTGAGGAGCAATATAAAATTAGAGTCAAGAAATGCAGTCTGATTTGCAAATTAAAAATTCTGGAATCGATCGGTGATACTAGTCGACACCAGATTGACCGGATTTTGGACTAATTCAGAAAATCTCCAAAAATATCCTAAAATAGAAAATATAGTTTTAAAGGATAATTTGGAAGCAGATTCTCGAAATTCAACTCCAATTGTGAATTAAAAATTATAAAGCCGATTATCAGCTTCAGTCGCACCGACTTCGGAGATTTTTCAAAATATTTCTGAAAATTCTGAAAAATCTAAAATATTGAAAAATGATATCTGGAGTTGAAACTAGTTCAATCAGATAATAGGAAGATCAAATAAAATTTGTATGTCATATCGAATACTGATACTGTGACACGTACATCTAGAGATAGAGGTTATACTTCTCCCCACCATACAAAAAATTTCGTCCTCGAAATTTTAATTCAGGTGGGAGAACAATATTTACAATTCCTAGACAAGGATATTATGGGCCTATAATGCTTCTGCTGCACTACTTTGATATATGTATCAAACTTCGAACTGGATGACTAGTATTGATATCAAAATAATAGGAAAGGAATCAAGATTATGAAGGAGAAATGATTAAAAATTAGAACATTTGAAATGATAAGTGAAATTAGAAAATATTAAGAAACAAAGAATGGATTGTCAACGGAATGAGATATTCTCGTACTCAGCTGGAATCCCCAAATCCAGATACAGATTAGTTCTAATTTGAATCTGGTTGTACTTGAAAATACACCTAGAGGGGAGGTAAATAGGTGTAAGGCTAATCTAATGATCAATAAAGCGGAATTAAAAACTTACTGCAACACACTTAGTGTAACCAACGAGTGTAGCCGAATTCTCGGTGAAGGGCTCTGGATAACTCCTCTGAATTCCTCTAAATAAGAGTTAAGGTGCTATGTAAAGCTTTCTTGGTTAAACACAAGTATGGGCACACAATCAACACAAGCATAAATATGATATGATGCAATGCACAAATGTAAGAGAGAGAGTTAGAGAAAGTGGATCAAACGCAAACAATAAGATATGTTTCAAGGTTCGAGCACACAGATCTACGTCCCCGCCTTCACACAGAAGGATTTTCATTACTCATCCACACAGGACTTCCCACACAGGGAACCTCCACTGAGGATTTGGGTAAATACAACTGGGAGTACACAACTCCTCTCTCCAACAAATACGACCTCTACACTTAGAGGTAAGGCACTAAGCCTACACAATATCAACCTCACAAATGAGGGATAGACACAAAGCCACTCAAACAACAATCACCTCATACCTGAGGGATTCCAACACAATCTCTACCTCTCACTAGAGGGAGCCAAATACCACTTCCACAATCACCTCACACTTGAGGGATATCAACTCAATCACCTCTCACTAGAGGGATATTACAAAGATGGAAGGTTTACAACTTGGTGGTCTAACAACCACAAACCAAATCTTTTCTCACTAAACAATGATCCTATAGATAGGATAGATAGATAAGCTCAAGTGTGAGAAATAAAGAGTTTAGAAATCAAAATCACAAAGAAAAACTCTTGGGAAAACTTATAGAATGAATATAAAGTGAAGATCAAAAACAATCACAAAGACTTCTCCTTTTCTTGATTTTTCCAACCCTTTAAAACAAATAAAAGATAAATCTTTTAGCTTAAAAACTCTTTTGAAAACTTGTATTAAAACATTAGAATATATGGGAATTTTAGCTCTTAAAAATCTTATTGAAAACAACTAAGAAATGGGGTATTTATACCCTCATTTCAAATCTGCCCATTGGAAGCTGAAAAGGGCCAGATTGCCCTTCCGGTCGACCGGCCGGTCGACCAGCCAACGGTCAAATTTTTGACTGCTGTGCCTGCCGGTCGACCGCCTGATCGACCGGGACTGGATCCACAGAGCAACGACTCTCTAGCCAGTCGACCGCCCAGTCGACCGAAGCCGGATGCAGAGAGCAGACTCTCTGTCCAGTCGATCGCTCGGTCGACCGGAGGCTTTTTCAAAGAGCAGAGCTCTCTGGCGGTCGACCGGCCTCCCCAGCTTGGCTGCGTGCACGCTCTGTGCACGTCGGTCGACCGGCCCGGTCGACCGCTTGCTGCTACGGTCGACCGGTCCGATTGACCGGCAGTTAGCCATTCCAGCCTAATATAGGTCTTAAAAACTTAGGTATTTATTATCAATTAAATTTCATAAAAACATATAAATTCCACAAAAATCAGCTCATGTTATATCTTTGAAATACAAACATGTTTGAGTAAAAATCAAATCATGTTACAAACATTTTGAATCATTTTATGACTTGAAAATTTTGCCTTAAACCAAAAACGGTATTTTTTAGAAACCAAACTTCTAAAGGAAAATACAGTTTTTCTATAAACTTGTATAAATACAAAAATATGATATTGAAACAACTTTGAAGTATATAGTATATGGATAGAATCTAATATACATGAAAGGTGTTATATCTATGTTTTTGACATTAAATCTAAAAATAAGTTTTGTCTAAATACAAAACTCCAAACACATGAATAGTATATCAAAATAAGTTTTTCTAACTATGTGAAGCATAGATGTACATAGATCAAATCTAATATACATTAAGCTATATAAACTTTTTTGATTCTATTTATTCATGAAAACCAAGATCGGTTAAACTGAAAACCAAAACCAATAAACATGAAACTTAAAACAAGTGTGTGTGTTGTGAACTTGAGCATATCACATTATCTAATCTTTACAATGGATCGAAACAAAATCTTAACTAAACAAACTGAAGCCTTCTTGTAGAACGACGTCTCCAAGTTGACTCGATCCAAACGTGATCCACCGAGCTTGACTCCAACCGAGTGCTAGATATGAACTTAACGCTCGAGCTCTTGAATAACCATGTGAAAGCTCCAAAATACCTTTGTTGAAGCTAATTACCTACTAATAACTTGATCAAATATCTGAAACTAAATATCACAAGATTATTAGTAAACTATAACTACATGAGTTAATCATCATCAAAACTAGAGTGGAAGGCCTCTAGGCTTACAATCTCCCCCTTTTTAATGATGACAAAACTCATGGAGTTATATATGCATGGATTAAAGTTAAGCTTCAAAGAAGCTCCCCCTTAACTCATGCATAGCAATAAACTATAAAGATATGCAATGAATGTTAAACATGAATATGCATAAACATGCATAAAATAATGAAATAAACATGCTCTTGATACCAAATTTTAAAATAAACATGTTCTTTAATAATTGCTCTTGATATCAATAAAAATTTCAATAAAAGCTCTTGATACCAACAAAACAAAACAACAAAATATGTTCATGATACTAATATCCATGTTCTTGATATCATTATCAACAAAACATAAAACAAATGTTGTTAATATAAACTTTGATATAAACTTAAATAAACATGCATACATACTAAAATACTTCTCCCCCTTTTTGTCAATCATCAACAAAGGGTTCAAGTAAACAATAAAACAATGTTCTCCCCTTTTTGTCCGAAACAAAAATGAACAAGGGGTACAAGCAATAAAAAGGCATAAAAATATTTTTCTCTATTTGCATAAGGCAAAAACAATATGATACCATTTGAAAAAAATATATATCAATTTAGTGTAAAGGTATACATAAAAATATCATGATACTAAATGATGATACAAATTAAAAATAAAAAAAACATTTTGAAGAAACCAACAAAAATTTTGATATCAATTGAAAGATATAAACATAAAGATAATCTTGATACTAATTGTAAAAATTAGTACCAATTGAAAATATTTTACACTTTTGATACCAAATGAAAAACATAAACCAATCTTTTTAGTTAAACACTAAACTCATTTTGCAATAGAGATACCAAATAGAGAATAATATCAATTTAATATTTTTGATACCAATGTTGAAAATGAAACATATACCAATTGAAAATAATTTTCATCAGGAGCGTATGATACCAAATTAAAAAATCAATATCATTTTTCAATCATTTTTCAACATAAAGTGTGGGAGTAAGATACCAAATGTAAATAAAACCAATTGAAAGGTGAAATATGAATTTTCTCTCCATTTATGAAATGCCAAACAAAATGATGCATAAGCTTATATAAGATACCAATTAAAAAATAATTAATTGAAATATAATTGTCATTTAAGGAATCAAGCTTAGCATAACCAAAATTTGTGCTCAATGGTATAGAGATATAGTAAGCACAAATAAAAAAACACACACACACACACACACACACACACACATATGTGTATGAAAAATTGAATACCAATCGAAATTGATACTATTTGAAGTTTAAGCATACATATATAAACTATATATGAGTATATGAAATGAATGTCAATAGTGATACCAATTGAAAAGATACAATGATATCAATTGAAACTATAATGAGAATCAAGTGTATAACTCATACTTCCTACCACCCATTTCATGCACATGTTTTAAATAGATTTTCAATAATGAGCATATAAGGCATGGTCGCCCAACCAACCGCCCTTGGAAGGGTTGGGGTTTTAAAAATAAGTTTGAAAATAATATAATACGTTTGAAAACTCTACCATATGAAGAATACTGCAACTAGTTTAATGATAAACTTGTAAACTAGTACGAAATCCTTCTAGTAAGGAATAAAATAAGAATATATTCTATAAAACATAAAAATCGCTAAACCAATGTCACTCAAAATCTATATAGTACATATAATACTCATGAAAATATAATTATGAGAAAACATCAAGTAATATGAGTGTATAAGTTTTGTGAAAGACATAGTCATGAAAATAGGCAATTTGGCTGAATATGAAATTCCTTAAAACATGAAAAACAAGAAAAATCTAATTTTCATCAAAATAATTTAATCTTCAAGGCATATGTATGTTTTGTACAAACTAGAGTCTACATACATATCCAAATATGAATGAGTCCACAAAAGTATATACATGAAGGCAAGTGGCTCAAGGATGTATATGTATAAGTAATAGTTTAGGCAAAATAAACATATACATAAAGTTTAACATAAACATGAAAACATGCATAAAAATAGAGAATACAAGTCAAAATATATGAATCATCAAAACTAGGCTATACTAGTACATCTAATGAGTACAAATGAGCATTCAAGTACAAGATATAATAATCTATTTGTGGCTCACTAGTTGTACAAGTATATATCCAAGTTTTAATGAAAACTAATATTTAAACATGTAATCAAAACATGAAGCATAGAAATCAAACAAAACTTATATGATCAATATGGTAAATCCACATGCATTAGATCTATGATATACACAATAACTAAAACAAATGTGAGAACACAAAAGTATAAGTCCATATTAAACATGGGCGATCTCAAATACTAATCATGCATATTACAAGTCTAATAATCGTGACATTTAACATACTAATCATGAAATAAGACATGCTAAAAATCAACAATATGAAAAGCATGTAAACATAAATAGGAGTTAGAGATCGTTACCAAAAATCATGAGGGTACATCTCTATGTCTCCAAATCATGGTGGTCCTTCCACCAAACTCCCCTTGAAAGTGATGCATCCAAATAGTCTTCTTTAAGCTCGGAACGCATCCACCTCAAGGCGCCATTACTCTCACATCATGTGAGAGTCCACACCTACATCAAATAAAATAGGAGTGGTCTTTGGTACCCATACTCTTTTGGGTCCATGGGGGTTAGCTCCTCTCCTAACCCAAACAAATTTATTTGCTAAATTTTCATCATATATTCTATCATAACAAAACTTAGCAAGGTGACCCTTACGTCCACAATGTGTACAAGTGTACACATGAGCATACATAGTGTGATGAGTGTGAATGTGAGGAGCATGTGTATGCCGTGGTTTGTGTGCATGCATAGGAGGAACTTGATTCTTTCGAAGCATAGATTCCAAACGTGTGTGGTTTATGACACAATGGCTCAAAGTAGAGCCCAAATAATCCATACTCTTCTTTAGCAAACAACCATCATTTCTAATCATGGAAGAAGAGGTGCATGCAATAGGTATGCTAGATGATGAAGCTACACTAGCATGGCAAACATGAGAGTCTAAATCATTTTTCAAAGATTCATTTTCATTTAAGCAATCTTTCAATTCTTTTGAAATCAAATCAATTTTGTTTTTCAAAGAATCATTTTCTTTTAAAACAAAAACAAGTTTTGAAGATAGACTTTCATTTTTCTTCAAAACATTTTCACAATCATTTTTACTTTTTAGAATCTGGCAAGATCAAGCTTAGATTTCAATGAATCCCTTTCATTAGAAATCTCATATCTTTCTTGCAAAACAATATCAAAATTTGAAGACAAGTCCTTATTTTCTTTAGTTAACTTACAAGTTTTCTTTTTCAAAACTTCATATTTTTCAAGGAGGTTCTCACAAACAATAGATAGTTTTTCATTCAATGCATCGGCATCAATATATTCATCACAAGAAGAACTAGTACTATCTAGTTGAGTGTCTGAATGTACCTCAAGGGAGTCATTCCCTTGGACCATGAACAACATTTGTCGGACTCTTCTCCACTAAATTCCTTCTCCATTTGGATTGGCAATTGAAGCTTTGGAGAGGTCAAAGTGTTCCACACTGCAAAAGTGAAATCACAATGAGAAACTAAACACAAATATTCTTTGTTAAGTGTGCTTCTAAGTGCCATTAGGGCTTGTGCATTGGCCATTATATGCTTGATATTATCAAGATAGGATTTCTTGGTAGCGACAAGGAAAACATGCAAGCCTAGGGTTTTTAGGTACATGGACATCCTAACCTTTCAAACAACAATGTTGGAAGTATCAAACATAGGTGGGGTCATGAAGTCCATGAGAGCAAATAATATGTGCGCAAATGCAAATGATAGATTAGCAAAACTAAGATCACACTCCTAAATGGTTAAACCTAATATCAGGAGCGTAGGCTCTGATACCAATTGAAAATACACCTAGAGGGGGGGTGAATAGGTGTAAGGCTAATCTAATGATCAATAAAGCAGAATTAAAAAAATTAATACAACACACTTAGTGTAACCAACGAGTGTAGCCGAATTCCCGGTGAAGGGCTCTGGACTAACTCCTCTGAATTTCTCTAAATAAGAGTTGAGGTGCTATGTAAAGATCTCTTGGTTAAACACAAGTATGGGCACACAATCAACACAAGCATAAATATGATATGATGCAATGCACAAATGTAAGAGAGAGAGTTAGAGAAAGTGGATCAAACGCAAACAATAAGATACGTTTCGAGGTTCGAGCACACAGCTCTACGTCCCCGCCTTCACACAGAAGGATTTTCACTACTCGTCCACACAGGACTTCCCACACAGGGAACCTCCACTGAGGATTTGGGTAAATACAACTGGGAGTACACAACTCCTCTCTCCAACAAATACAACCTCTACACTTAGAGGTAAGGCACTAAGCCTACACAATATCAACCTCACAAATGAGGGATAGGCACAAAGCCACTCAAACAACAATCACCTCACACTTGAGGGATTCCAACACAATCTCCACCTCTCGCTGGAGGGAGCCAAATACCACTTCCACAATCACCTCACACTTAAGGGATATCAACTCAATCACCTCTCACTAGAGGGATATCACAAAGATGGAAAGTTTACAACTTGGTGGTCTAACAACCACAAACTAAATCTTTTCTCACTAAACAATGATCCTATAGATAGAATAGATAGATAAGCTCAAGTGTGAGAAATAAAGAGTATGAAAATTAAAATCACAAAGAAAAACTCTTGAAAAAATTTCTAGAATGAATATAAAGTGAAGATAAAAAACAATCCCAAAGACTTCTCCTTTTCTTGATTTTTCCAACCCTTTAAAACAAATAAAAGATAAATCTTTTAGCTTAAAAACTCTTTTGAAAACTTGTATTAAAACACTAGAATGTATGAGAATTTTGGCTCTTAAAAATCTTGTTAAAAACAATTAAGAAATGGGGTATTTATACCCTTATTTCAAATCTGCCCGTTGGCAGATGAAAAGGGCCAGATTGCCCTTCCGGTCGACCGGTCGGTCGACCGGCCAACGGTCAAATTTTTTACCGTTGCGCCTGCCGGTCGACCGGGACTGGATCCAGAGAGCAACGGCTCTCTGGCCAGTTGACCGCCCGGTCGACCGAAGCCGGATACAGAGAGCAGACTCTCTGTCCGGTCGACCCCTCGGTCGACCGGAGGCTTTTCCAAAGAGCAGAGCTCTCTGGCGGTCGACCGACCCGGTCGACCGGCCTCCCCAGCTTGGCTGCGTGCACGCTCTGTGCACGTTCATTGACCGGTCCAGTCGACCGCTCACTGCTACAGTCGACCTGTCCGGTCGACCAGCAGTCAGCCAGTCCAGTCTAATATAGGTCTTAAAAACTTGGGTTTTTATTATCAATTAAATTTCATAAAAACACATAAATTTCACAAAAATCAGTTCATGTTATATCTTTGAAATACAAACATATTTGAGTAAAAATCAAATCATGTTGCAAACATTTTGAACCATTTTTGTGATTTGGAAAATTTGCCTTAAACCAAAAACGGTATTTTCTAGAAACCAAACTTCTAAAGGAAAATACAGTTTTTCTATAAACTTGTATAAATACAAAAACATGATATTGAAATAAATTTGAAGTATATAGTATATGGATAGAATCCAATATACATGAAAGGTATTATATCTATGTTTTTGACATGAAATACAAAAATAAGTTTTGTCTAATTACAAAACTCCAAACACATGAATAGTGTATCAAAATAAGTTTTTCTAAGTATGTGAATCATAGATGTATACAGATCAAATCTAATATACATTAAACCATGTAAACTTGTTTTGATTCTATCTATTCATGAAAACCAAGATCGGTTAAACTGAAAACCAAATCCAATAAATATGAAGCTTAAAACAAGTGTGTGTGTTGTAAACTTGAGCATATCACACTATCTAATCTTTTACAATGGATCTAAACAAAATCTTAATTAAACAAACCGAAGCCTTCTTGTAGAACGCCGTCTCCAAGTTGACTCGATCCAAACGTGATCCACCGAGCTTGACTCCAACCGAGTGCTAGATATAAACTTGACGCTCGAGATCTTGAATCACCATGTGAAAGCTCCAAAACACCTTTGTTGAAGCTAATCGCTTACTAATAACTTGATCAAATATCTGAAACTAAATATCACAAGATTATTAGTAAACTATAACTACATGAGTTAATCATCATCAAAACTAGAGTGGAAGGCCTCTGGGCCAACAGTACTATTGGTAAGAGCTCGACTGATATATGTGGTTACCATATTAGGTATGAACCAGCCTCTGATACCAATCTGTAACACCCTGATCCCGCAGATACGGGAACGCTAGGTGACATACATATGCAGGACAAAAATACCCTCATATATGTACACTAAGCCTCGGTACAGAGAATAAACACAATATACAAATTAATTTCAATATTAAATAAGTAAAAGAATACCTACAAAAGAGTGAGCGATCATAATAGATATGGAAACAGTGATAAATAAAGAAACAAAAACAAATATTAAAGATATCTATGAATCAAAAAGGGTGGTCTCAAGATAATATCCCGAAAAATATTAGGTGCTACAAAATTTCTGAGCTCCAACCTGGGCACACATACTCAGAGTCGTCAGAAAGCAACCTAATGAGTAGTAAAATGAAGGAGGTAATAATATACTATAATAATATTACAACCACAATAATATATAATATTTGTTTAACCACCAGTGATACAATATAATAATACTAACGATCGGTATAACTAATACAAAAATGTTATATTCATACTATAACAATAATAATACCTAGCATGAATGTTACAACCGTGATACCACTACATTCTTATACAATTATATAACAGGAATAGCAATTAATATTATCGGAAAGAGTTATGTATATCATCTAATAAAAAGGAGTAATACTATTTATATGTTATTATTAATATGTGAAATATGATACAATATTTAGTGATATATCAATATAATCAACTTGTATAAATAACATATCATCTTTTATTACTCTCTATTTAAGGTTTAAACTCTAGTAATAGTGATATGATGGTATCGTGAATAATATGAATAATAAAAACATGTATACATGAAGTGGAGAAATAACCATACTTATATAAGAAAAATACATTGAACATGGAATATATGGAATGCAGAGTATATGTGTACATGAATAACATGTCTATAAAGAACACAAGAAGTACAAAGTATATATGTGACATGATAACAGATAAGATAGTAAAAACGTAACAAGTATAAATAGACCAAAATATACATGAATCGAGTTTGTCATGTAATTTATACAATAATAACAATCAATACCGCCTGATATTTTAATCAATCTCTTCATACTAGTATGGTTATTCTGTGTCCTATATTACTTGCAGTTCATACCAAAGCCCGTACTCTAGCCGAACCCATCCGAACATGGCATATGGGTACCATTATTCGAACTAGAGAGTGACCAAATAATAAATGTTCTTGACGTCACTATTATTTATATTATTTTATAATGTTAATTGGAAACTCAATGGTCAAGGAGCTCTGGTCGGTTGAATGTATTTTGTGCATACCCGGGACCACGGCCTTAAACAAACCCCTGACTGCTGAGACCAGGGCTCCCGCTAGGGCAGGAGTAAGAAACAAGTAGCTCAGTAAGCTATATACAATTGGTAGCCAGCACTATCATCCCCTACAATAGGATAAATATAGATCCATGACATGCACCGGATAAGACCTAGTCAACTGTCAAGTCTCCCCTATCCCCATGTTATATTTATTATATTTAAACTATACAGTGTATCAAGAACTAGAATAGTATATGGTACAAGTAATACGATAATAGGACATGAGTTTTGTTGATAGCATGAAACAATATAACGGGAAACGAAAAATAAGAGGTGTGGGATTCTAGAGGTGGCCCCCGTGCCTATGATCCACGTGACACTTAGTTCCGCACATTGCATATCAACAGCTCTCATGTCTAATAACAGGAGTATCATATCGATATCAGTAAAAAGATATTGTCATGTAACAGTAATACAAGATAGTCATGTAGCAGTAATAGTAATCCATGCAACAAGAACACGAACAATCAACACATATTATACAAGTGAATTACGTAACAGTGTTTTAAGAACATAAGTAACAAAGTACAAAATACCCATACAACAGTATCCAGTGTAACAGCGTGCCTGTGTGTTAGTGGTACATGAATATGAAATAATAGTGTCCAGTGTAATAATATCTATATATAGTGATACAGGTATATGAAATGACAATCTGGTATGATAGTATATCTGTATTCAGTGGTACAAGTACATGAAATAACAATGTCTGGTGTAATAGTATATTCATATAGTGGTGACAGTATCAAAGTGGTATAGTTAACATGGACATGTGTTAGTATATTACTATTTTGTTATAACATTTTCAGTATTATTAACCTGACTAGTATCACAAAGTCACTAAATAATATTATCTACGTTACCAAATTTCATTTATCTATTATTTATAATTCTGGATTCTTTATCAACACCTTATAATGACTCAATATATATAACTAACTCATTTATATTTTATATTAAATCATTGAATTATTATTTTATTAAACATGTTTAAAGAGCAATCATGCTGTTCTAATTACATAGATTTTCATTAATTATAATTTATTTAATAATATTTATAGTAATTTACCAATAACCATTTTTATTAATATAAAACAATTAATTTCATTCAACGTGATAAAAATATAATTTATAAAAAAAAGACACTCATATAGTTACAATAAGAATATAGTTCATTTTTTTACGATCGCAACGGCTCTAGAATCGTCCCATTCGGAGTCTGAATGCTCCAGATATAACTCAAGCATTAAAATCATTAAAAATAGGTTAAATATGTAATAAAAAGATCTAAATTGTAAATATTATATGGGGTTTTTTTATATACCTTTATGCATATTTGGATGTGAGTTTGGGTTTACTGTTGGGTTCAGATCCAATAACTGAAACCCCAAAAACTGATTGGGTTTAGGTTCAAATCGGGTGTGGGTTCGAGGGTGCGGTTTTGGTTCACAAATTGACAACTTGTTATGGGTTGTGAACCCATAACCACAACCGCAACAACTGCTGCTGCTGCTGCGCAGTGGCTGGCAGATGGGGCAAGCTGGTGGCGACTGAAGTCTACCGGCGGCCCTGGCCGGGAGGCGGGTCGACCGGTGGCAAGAAGAGGGGGAAGAAGAGTGGAAGGCGTTGGCCCAATGTTACAATCACCCAGTTTTATGATTTTGATGTTAACAAAACATATGTGATTATTTAGTACTAATCAAGTTCAAGTGACTAAGTAAATTTCAGGGTTCTAATGAATTCAAGGAGTTTTCTTCCTCTAAAGAAAGGTGTTGTAGACTCAAGGATATTCAAGTACGGGATTGAAGCTCAATGCACTCGATGTCGCTAAAGAAAAAGTCCGCTTGAAGATTTTAATGTCGACTAGAGCCTTGTAAGATATTAGTTTATTAAAGTGTAGAATATTGTTGTAATGCTCAAGAAGTTATACACATAAAATACATGATTTCAAAAAATACAAGTTTTGATAGTTTTGGTATTTTGCACGATTGGTGTTGATACATGTCTCATAATTTTTTTCAAAATTTTACACTATGTTTAGAACATGTATTTCATTGCCAATTCATTGGTATATTACTTTTAGACTAATACAAAATATTTTGAAAAATGTTTGAAACTCAAAAACTATCCAGAAAATAGTTACAGGCCAAGTCGGTCAACCGTCTGGTCGACCGGTGCCTATGGCAGGCCAAACGGTAGACCGCCCGGTCGACCGGGCCTTTGGCTAAGGGTCGTGCACATTTGTGCACGTTGTTGGTCGACCGACTGAAAGCCCTTTGCTCTCGGGTTGGGCCGGTCGACCGGGGCGGTCGACCGACCTTTTGTTTTTCCCTTTTGAATTGAAGGGCGGTCGACCGGGCCAGTCGATCAGAGCCAACAGCTTTTTTCTGGATGAGCTGGCGGTCAATCGGCCGGTCGACCGACAGCTAGACAGTTGTCTATAACAGCTAGTTTTTAGATCTAGTTTGTTTTTAGTCAATTTCAACAGGCATTTTTGGTTTTCAAGTGTCTAAACACACCCCAAATGACCTGCTATGTTTAACAAATGATATTTATCTATCACCTATAAATATAGGCCATTGGTTTTGGTTTTCACACAACCATATAACACAAATTTACAAGTTTGTTTCAAAAGAGAGGAGTTTTCTAGCTTCCAATCTTCAAGTTCTTTCTTTTCAAAATTATTTTCAGTTGGTTTTAGAGCTCTTCAATTCTTTCAACTGAATTTCTTCTCTCACTTAACTTCTTAAGCTACACTTCATATTCTACTCTATTTTGCAAGAGAGTGTTTATGATCTTTTTGGATCAAAGAGCTTTGTAATCTCAATTGACTTTGTGCTATCTCTTGTGTAGAGGGTTGAGTGGTAGAGTTGTATACTCCGGTCTTATGTAGACCAAGTTGTAATTCCATTATGTAAGGTCCCTTTATGGAACATCCTTTAGAAGATAATGAAATCCTCCATAGTGGTGATGGCGGGGACGTAGAGCGGCGGGTCGAACCTCAGAATAAATCCTTTGTGTTCGTGTTTGCTTGTGTCTTGCTCTCTATTGCTCTTTACTTTCATACTTATGTAGTTGTTCATCTTACTTAATATCATTACTTGCATTTCATCCATCACTTTCACTATCGGTAAATACTCATCCCAACAAGAGGCAATTGAGTACCTCAACTTATTATCTAGAGGAATCAAAGAGGAGAAGTTCTAGAGCCCTTCACGGGGAATTCAGATTCAATTCTGATTTTGAGTGATAGTTTGTGTAATTCATCATAAGTAGATTTAAAATTACATTTGATTAGCAAAGCACCTATTCACCCCCTCTAGGTGTATTTTAGAAGGAGGAGGAAAAAAGAAGTGAAAGGGAAGAGAGAGAAAGAGTAAGAGAACGAGAGAGAGGAGAGGAGAGAATATAGGAGGCGATGGCTCAAGGGGACTAGGTGGCACAACCATGAGCGGCTGTCTGATGACGGTAGTGGCTCCGCCATACCGATGAAAGAGCGAGGGAGAGAGATGTAGAGGGGTAGAGAGAAACGATATAATAAGAGAAGTTAGGAGAGAGAGTGGACGTCGATAAGGGAGAGAGGATGAGAAGAGGGGAAAGGGCTTGTGGGGTCCAGGCTGGTGGTTGGGCCTAGCCATGGACGACGGTGGCACTGGCCTTGTCGGCGGCAGAGGCTATGAGCAGGAGAGTGAAAGAATGGGAGTGAGAGAGAGAGAATAAGAGTGTGTGGGTGTATGTTAGGGAGACAGTGATAAAGAGAGGGTTAGAGAGAGTTTGAGAATACATGAGAAAGGTGAGATTAATGAAAGAGAGAATGGTGGTGGGCAAGGAGTCGGTGGAAAAGGAGGTGGAAAAGTGTAGAAGATTGGGGAAAGAAAAGGAAAAAAAACAAGAAGGAAATTAAAAGAATTTTATAATATTAGTTAATTAGGTAAAATTTTGACTAGTTCCAAATGATTCCCATTATAAAATAAGAAATATTATGCTGAGGAGCAATATGAAATTGGACTCAAGAAATCAGTCTGATTTGCAAATTAAAAACTTAGAATCGATTGGTTATATTGCTCGACATTGGATTAGTCGAATTTTGGACTAATTCAGAAAAATCTCCAAAAATATTTGAAAGCAAAAATATGATTTTTACAGAAAATTTGAAATCAGTTCAATATGGCTACTAGGAAGGTCAAATCAAATTTATACGCCGCATTGAGTACTAATACTGTGACACGTACATCTAGAGATGGGGGTTACATGCATTGTGCTGGCTATTGCCGACGTGGTGTATCCCGTCATTCTCCTCACTTATGGCCTATCTCTCTACCTACTTTATGCAATGGTAGGCTGCCTGCAGAGTGGATTGTGATCACTATGTAAGAGCTTTTACAACGTGGAGGTTGAAGAAGAATGGGGGGGCAACATCATCATTGACCGGAATGGTGAGCCGAAGTCCCCAACCCTCATGTAGAGTTACCCTACACGTACCTGATGGCACGGTACGGTATGCATTGCCCATCCTTGATGTCAGCAATACCTACATCTGAGGATGTTGTGTCGTTCGTTCAAAGGCTAGAGCGTTCGTGCTGGCAAGGGTGGTATATGTTCGCGATCTGAAAGACATTGCAGATCGGCATGAACTACCAACCGCTAAGGTGCTTCCATGACATCCCCGATGCAGTGTATGGAGAGAAATTTGTTGATCAACCTGGCTCGATGGGTTCAGTTCTCTTTCAACTGGCATCTTCTACTAGTTGGTGAACATTTATCCCGAGTATCTGGCCTTCCGCAGGGAAATGTATGCACCATAAAGCCTTATTGGCCTAGTCGTTTCGCCTGCTAATTTGGATATGACCAGCTATATGTCAACAACCCTAACCCAGGCCTTCATTTCAGTGGCAACCTGTATGAAGGGGTGAGAGTGTGGTACTTCTTTGTGGCTAGAGGAATAGGTGCAAGATTTACTATGACATAGAAGACCCCGAACTCTTATGCCAGCCTTGGCTTCTACACGTGGTATGCTATCGCGGACTCGGTTCCTGGATACAACATGAATAACACTAACATAAGGCAGATCAAGGCGCTGTATTAATCTAGAAAGGGTTCTAAAAATATCTGATTGTGGAGAATGAACGAGTTCCTTGATGAGTAACTGGAGGCCAAGTGGGGCCTATCAATACTACTGGACATAAGGAGGGCTGAAGAACCTCATCAAAAGAACTCATGATGCACAGTCACGAAGCATACTCCATCTTACTCTACTTGAGGCTAGTTCGAGTTAGAGAAAGAGACGCTGTGAGCCTGCAGCAGAAGTCCTTCAAGGGGATTTCCATGTCGGGAGTAGAGCCTGAGCCTGTCCATGCTAGCTTTGAAGAGGATGAAAACTCTAAAATTCCACTGCTCTAAGAAGCCACCAAACCAGAGGTCCTGCAGTGGTTATGGTTGAGGAATTGTTAGAAGAAGTCATAGAAAGGAAAATAACTAGAGATGAATTAGTGCTGACTCTAGTGCCCACTAGGATTGTTGCCTCAGGCTCTCTTCAGGGTGAAGAGAAAAGTACTGACCCTAAAGATATTCAGCTGGGTTTCCCGATTGAGATGATGCCTTCTATGGGGTCCCAGAGCAAAGTCCAACCATTGGACTTGTCAGGGCTAGGCTCCCTGCTATTGGAGTTTTTCCTATCTCAGTATCGTCTTCATCGTCAAGAGAGAAATTAGACTACTCCAGAGATGATATTGACGGGGATAATGCGCGTTTTATGCCTGATATTGGCAAGTTCTCGCATATGACAGAAAAAGAGATGCAAGTGGTTGCTTCAAACAAGGAATTGCCCCTTGAAGAGATGGCTACCACTGAGGGTATTTTTTTCTACTCCATCTTTACTTTCTTGTCAACCATGCAGATATTGTCTTAACATCTGCATGGATGACATTTTACAGAGGCTGCCACTACTGCTGAAGGAGACACTTTCTTAAATATTGCTGAAATGATTGAGAAACTGACCCAACCAGAGGGTTTAGAAGTTCCCAAGATCAATACGAAGAAAATCCATGTGAACATAGCAGCTGTTATTGGGGAATCCTCTTAGCCAGAAGACTTCCCGGGAGATTTGCCATCTCTGACTCCTTGACTTAGTAAGATGAATTTTTTGATACTCTTGCTCTTAGTATTGTCACTGACATCATCGTAATGACTGCAGGGGATGTTGCACTAGCTCTAACAAATTGTGAGCACAAGTACAGAGGATGATTATGTTAAGATTCTGGTGGACAAGGCTCTTGTGGTAAGGCCCGCTCTTGAAGTCACTACAATGCAGGATGCTATAACCACTCCAACATCAGAAGCTCTTGTTGTAACTTTAGAGATGAGGCAGCTCTTAACCCCACTCGCAGCTATACTCCTAGGAGGGACAAGTGCACCACCTTTGGTCTCTAAGAGCACTTCTGTCACTATTGTAGAGACTGGATCAGGAAGTGCTCTTTTGGTGCCAACACTAACTATGGATATCCTAGAAGAATTGACCCTCTAAATGGTCGAGCAATTCTTCACCATGATGAAGTATTGCACTGAATTGGTACTCACTAGGCAAAGTTTCTTTGAGTTCGCACGATCACTTCTCGAGAACCACATTGAGAATATTCGACAGACTAGGGTTTCTAATTGAGCGAAGGCATACCAGGTGCTGGTAGAGCAGTTGGGGACGTATTCAAAGGATCTGAGGAACATGGAAAGTGCCATTTGGTCAATGATGCCCAGCAGGTGTTGAGCAAGCTTCGCGCTACCTAAGAACGCGAGTGGAAAGAGGTTAAGGAACAGATAGCTAAATAAGCTCGTCATCTGAATGACTCTAAAGCTAGCTATCAGAACTTAACAGATGATCTTCAGAAATATGAGTTCATCTGGATGGCACAGAGGGTGCTATAGTTAGTGCTTGAGTTATGACTGCTAAGGCGCAAGCCTTATTCCAAGATAATGAGTGGAAGCTTGGGAACGAGGAGAAGAAGGTGGAGAAGTTCGAGGCCGCCAAGAGTCTGGTGCAACAGGAGCTCAATGTCCATACCTCCAAATTAGAAGCTCTTCAGGTACAACTTGCTGCAAAAAAGCTTTATTAGATGAGTCGAGGGTCCAAGCCTTGGCTGAGGTTGAGGAGGCGTGTCAAAGAGATATTCAATGCCTTAAGGACTAGATAAAGTCTCTTTCTGAGTGAGATTAACTTTTTGTCTCCTCTTCTTTTATAACACTCCATCTTATTGAATAAGAGAGTGTTTGTAACACTTTTACTATATTGATATGAATAATAAAAGTGATTATTTTTCCTTTGTCTCTCCTTTTTCTCTTTGTGTTTGAAAATCAAACTAACTAGAGTGATTGAATTGTGATTGCCAAAGGTAACGGTTAACTTAACAACTATTGGATAACTCCACAAGGAGAGTTTGAAATCAAGAGAGATAACTTTCAGAGATGTGATATTAATATGATAAAACTTGTTTTGTGCTCTAGAGGTATTAATTAAATTAGCACAGGAGAGGTATAATATTAACCAGAGATTCTGTTCATACTGGGAAAACCGAAATAACTATTACTAGAGGTGTAATGTTAACTGAACTGTGATATGTGCCAGAGGTGTGATATTAGCTTAGTATTGGAGAGGTGTAGTATTAATCATAGGTCTCGTTTTCTACCAGAGAAATCAGGAAGATTCACTGCCATAGTGTAATGTAAACTTGACAGTGAGATAAGTGATAGAGGTGTGAATTAAACTTACCACTGCAAGTCTCATTTTCTTTAAGAAAATTGATAAAATGACTGCCATATGTGTGATATTAACCTAGCAGGTATGTGTTTTACAACTTTGACAAATTTGGTCAGAGGTGTGCATTAACTTGACCGGAATTGGTTTTGCAAGACCGAAATTGAATTTGTGATTTGAGCAATGTTTAGTGGACCTATCATTTTATTGAAGCGAATTATCAAGTAGGAGTTATACCCGCTGGGGATATATTGAAGTTTTTAATGTCAAAAATACAGTATTAACACGATAGGGTAAATTTGTAATCATTTCGCTGGAAATATATATACAGATTGTGGTCCTACCATTCTATGGAAGGGAATTGGTAAGGGATTCTAGTGGGAATAGATGATCAGGTCCCTTAAGATTTTTAGTAAACCCTCAACTATCAACAAATTTGGTATGCCTTTACCAACTACCATTTTAGTTGGGCTAGCAATGTTATTCTCCTCAGTATAATGAGTTGTTGAGAATTTTCTGTTGGGCTTAAAAGCTGACTTTTTCGTCTATTCTTAGCTGACGGAGGCATTGGATTGTCGTGTCACTTGAAGTAAACATATTTCATGATTTTTAAAAATCTCGTTGGGAATTAAGAAGCCAGTCCAAAATTCCGTGGGAATTTTGTCGAGAGATTAACGTTACTCATGGAATCCTCTCTGTTCCTCATTCAGTTGCAACAGTTTGGTATGAATGTGAAACACTGGAAAGGTTCTAAGATACATCATAAACCTTCTTCAATGAGTTTGGCTTGGTAAGTCATCAGATAAACTAATTCAATCTGTTCATCTAATTATTTGGATGCTTTATAATTGAATCGAGCTTCGATCGATCTAATAGGAGGGAGATATGGAGCTATTAGATATGAAAAAGGTCAAGCTAGATAAGCCATCCTTCAAGAAAAAGAGGAATGATCATGAATAAGAGTGCCTAAAATTGTTGCTTAGGCATGCTCGACTTCAAAATATGATATATTCTTCTAAAATGAAGGTGGGTGTAGGTCTATGTGCTAGAGAAGAGTGATAAGGCTAAAAATTGGCGTTTTGCCTTTGTCTTTTCTTCAATGTTTACATATGCATCGTTGGACATGATGTTCGATCAGCTCGATCTCAACAAGCCATGATATGATCTATTGAGTGAGAAAGTTTTCCTTTGACGCTCTCTCAAACACCCTGGATCTCAAGCCCTAATCCATCTGACTAATCAGGGTGAATCTTCAATCAAAAGTGTAGCGTTAACTTGATCATGAAAAGAGTGACAAGGCTAAAATTGGGTTTATTGTTGTTTCTTCAATGTTGATATCATGCATTATAATGTCACCAATGTTCCATCTGCTCGACGTTGATCGACTATAATGTAATCCATTGAATGAGAAAGTTCTTCTTTGACGCTCTGCAAACATCCTGGATCTCAAACCCTAATCTATCTGACTAATCAGGGTGAATTTTTGATGAAAGGTATAGTATTAACTTGATCGGGGAAGTACTTCTTTAGAAATTTCCCGTTAATTGGTATCATGAACGTGTCTCCATTCGAATTTATCAGGCGGTAAGCTCCATTCGAGTAGACTGTCTCTACTACATAGGATCCTTCCCACTTAGGCTGAAATTTTTCTTTGGTCTCGTGTGTCATGACCATGGGTCATTTGACAGCTAAGGTCTCGTGTGTCATGACCATAGGTCATCTGATAACTAAGACAAGACCGCCCTTCTTGAAAAATCATTATTTGACTTTCTTGTTGAATGCTTTTATGATTCGAGCTTGGTAGTGCTCGATTTTTATTGTGCTTGGAGTTGTTTATCATCCAAATCTTTCAACTCTTGGAGATGCAGTCGATGCTTATCCTTATGGGTCATCTCCATTGCCAAGGCAAAACGTAGAGATGAAATTTGAATCTCCAATGATAATACAGCTTCGCATCCATATACCAAGGAGAATGGAGTGGCCTTCGTTGGGATTCTCACCATTGTGCGGTAAGCCCAGAGATACTCACCTAATTTCTCATCCCAGTCACATTAACTTTTTGAGACAAATTTTTTGAGAAGTTTATCAATAGTCTTGTTGAAGGCTTCTGCAAGGCCATTGACAGCTAGGTAGTATGCAATTTGATCAAACATGTTCATTACATGTCTTCATATCATATGCGTCACATTTCTACATTTAAATTTAAATAAAACCTTGTTAATTAATGTATTTTTATGTTTAGTGGTATGCAAATAATTAAGGAAGAAAAGATAAAGATTGACATATTTATCCAATTAAATCCAAAAGTTCAAAAGAAAGAGGATCCATTCAAATTCAAAAGTTCTAATACTATCTTATCTGAAGATCGGGTATATCAGATGAGATAATGTCATCCTAATTCAAGGGAAAACAGATTTATGAAGACCCTATCGGTTTCGCTAAAGATAAAATGATGGATCGTCAATTTTATAGCAGAAATTCAAAATCTAAAGGATAAAAGGATAGAGGACATGGACGGACCAAGCCCTTGATCCTGGCCCTACGGCCAGGATATTACTTTAAAAACGTGATAAAAGTCGCATTTTCACGGCCTGATAGTTGAATCAGGGGCCAGCTCCTCTTATCTTCGTATGAGTCCAATACTCGTTTTTCTTCCTTATAAATACTTATAACCTCGAAGGCAGAGGGCACCATCTCAAAGAGAGAGAGCTTTTGTTTAGATTTTTCTTTTCTTCTTCAATATAATTTTTTATTTTTTTAGCTTAGGTTAGAGAGAATAACATGATTAAAGAGAGGAACAGTTATTATAGAGTGACACAATTGTAATCCTTTCTCTAGAAACTTATATTGAAGGTAACAATCAACGGAGGCTTCCCACTTTTCTTCATTGTACTCAATCTGGCCAAGCATCACATTCAATGTATATTTCTACTACTTCTCTTTATTTTACACTAAGGTAATTTTCATGATGATTCAACAGTAGAGGTAAGTACTTTTTTATTTCTTTTTATTTCTGATTTTTGCACCGACACTCTTCTTTATTTGTTTCCTTTTCTTTGTAAATAAAATATCTCCGTTTTAACTTAACTTAACATTTTTATTTTTTATAAAACTTGAAAAATAAATATTAACTAGTTTTGGTAAATTAAAAGAAAGAAACTTAAACAATGCTTCCATTATTGTCCCTCTCTGTGGATCACGACCTGTTAGCCTTAGGTTACACAGTAGAATTGAGGACCTAGCACTGTTCTAAAAGCTTATATTTTCTTGTGCAGGTTTGGCTCAATCACAATTTTGGCGCCATTGCCGGGAAGGGACGGTAAGTTTTCTTTCTTTTTAATTTACTTTAACGAATTAATCTCTTCTTCTTCTCTGTTTTGGTGTACATAGGCTAATTTCAAAAAACAAGGAGTTGCAGTGACATATTGCTACTCTGTGCCTCTGTCTAAGAAGGTAGAGCATCAGAACCCACAACTGTGTTGAACTACTAATTGAAGTTTCTTGCCGTTTGATTTTTAGAGATTAGCTCTCTACGGTTATTAGTTTATCTGTTTCACTCACTCCATACATGTTTCTAACCTCAATAGTAATGTGGTTGCTATGTAAATGCTAAAAATATTTACACTCTTGCATCTTAGGGCATATGTCTAATTAGTTTATCTTTTACATTACTGTTGAAGAGTGCTGAGTAAAGGTATGTGTGCATTGCATATAGTTTAAGAAATATATTTTGAGTGATTCATATTACTTGAGTGTTACCTTTTGCTTTATATTTGTACACTGCACTAAAAAGATTAGGGGCATATCCTTAAACAAGATAAGATAGAGAAGTCGTTACCCTCCCTCAGCCTACAAATCATTTCCTCACTCACTAACCCAGCCTAACTTAAAATTGAGTAGACATTGGCCCTAAGGACCTCTCGGACTCAAATAGAGATTGTCCTAAAGGGGAAGTTGTTAGAAGTTGTCTCTTGTCAAATCAGTGTCGAAGGTTGGGGATTGAGGGGCGAAACCCCGAAGACTGATGGTTTGGCATAATTAGTCACATCGCTTTATGCGTGAATACCTCCCACCAATCTTGCCCCTACCTAGCAAATTAACTTGTAGTCAGATTCTGCAATATACCTCTTATGGACAATTAATAGTTAGGAGTCGTCTAGGTCAACCTCTAACCTTACTTAGGCTAGATTTTTCTTTCTTTCTTTTGTTTATTTGTTTGTTTTTGTTTTTGATATCTTTGTGATATGGATTATAATTATAATTTTTCCAATATATATAGTAATCCATACTTCACCCAACCTCTTTCAATTTGGATATTACCAACTCGACATTACATAACTTAACCAATCAAGTATGCCAGATTGGTCTTATCTGAATCAAAATATGCCCCAATCTAGTATTATGAATAAGAATGGGATAATCATCACCACTCTTCACCGAGTCAGTGGGATACAACTGCCCCGAGTCTTACTATCAACAATCTTACCAACAAACAGCTTCATATACACCATACTAAGACCAACCTATAGAAAAAAAATCTTCTTTAGAAAAGAGTCTAGAAGCCTTCCTTGAGTCTACACGACAAGTGCATATCCAATTGAATTCAATGCTCCCAACAATTCCCAAATCCAAGATCTTTACTCTAATTTCCAAGTCCAACCATAGAAAGAAAAACCTATTGAATTACAAAAGAGTACGTAAGACTGATTCAGTCCAAAAATAATGTTACCCAATCTCTCAATAGGCTAGAAGCAAAAATGAGTCATTTGGTCAATACAATTAATGATAAAATGAGAAAACTCTACCTAATATATTTTCGACCATTCCTGATTCTCCTAACTATATTGATGAAGAATTATGGTATTTTGGAGATTTTAACCAAAATTTAATTTTACCACAAAACTTTGAACTTGATCAATATCAACCCATTAACAAATTGGCAAGTTTTCATTTCAATGGTTTGAACTTGAAGATGAATGTAACATCAATTCTCAATGTTGTGATTCAGTTTCACTTATTGAATTGATATTGACTCTGGTATCCTTACGCGATTTGGACCCAGTTCTGAAGCCAACACTGATTCCTATCCCTATAAAGCTTGAACATGAACTATTATTTTGGATAGTCACATTCATTTGTTAGAAAATGAATGTGAACTTAAATTCTGTAATGTGAACCAAACTCATGAACCAACTCTGCCTCTCAAACCTAAACTTGATTTGGGTTTTATTCCCGAGTAAGTATCAGTTCCTATTCTTTTCATTGTTGAGCCCAAATCATCCATTCCAAAAATCATATTCCATTGTTAGACTAAGGTTTAGATTAATGTGACTCCGTGATGATATCCCAAGGTTGGTCATATAACCGAGAAAATTTTGATGCTGGGATCTTGCATGATCCTATTCATATTGGGGAGTATAAAAATGTTCATAGAAAAAAGGCTATGAAAGGTAAGTTCCATGAAAATTCACAGTATCTAAATTGGGCAGAACTGTTTGACCCAATGAGACCACAGCCGGAACCACCACCTTGAGGTGACACTTTTCCTTCCCTTTCTCCTTTTTCATGTATTATTGCATTTTATTCATACATTGAGGACAAATTATAAGTTAGGTATGGGGGAGGATTACTACCATACTAAATTTACTAATTTAAAAAAGGAAACCTTTCTTTTAAAACTTTTTGAAAAGAAAAATAATACTTTGACTTTATTTTTGTAAGAAATTAAGTCAATTTTAAGAAATAAGAGGATCATAATTAGGATTTCTTATAGTTGGTCAAAATAAAATTAATTGTTTGATTTTGAGATTAGGAAGAAAAATTGAAAAAAGTAATTTAGTCTTAATTTTTACCTTGATTAAATATGCATACTTTATACACTTACACGCTTAGGATTCTAAAATAAACATTCTTATGTCTTATATATATATAAAAAATATTACTATATTAAAAATCCTCTGATTAAGCTGGGTATTTGTGCCTAATAAAGCATAAGTATTCACGCTTAAAAGTGGTTCATATAAATAAAAAACTTTAGTTTTGTGGCCTTGTTTGCTTGAGTCTTAAGTCTTTTGGGTGTTTTCTCACCCGGTGTCCTAAAACCGTCTGATTTGGGAGTCACCGACCAGGGCTCGTTACATGGGCGAATTAGAAAGCATAATAGAGTTAAGGGATATTCTGACATAAATGTAAAAAAAAAAAAAATAAGCCATAAGAGTTAGAGTTCTCGTGTCAAATTTTCACGATCACAAGGTATATATAACTTAGGGTAAAATAATAAACTAGATAAGAAATACAATTTTAATACTTAGCTTGATAAAAAATAAATTTTAAATAAAGATTAAGTTTAGGAATGACTAAGTTTTGATAATCCCATGACTTATAGATTGCTTGAATTCTTACATTAAAACTTCAAATATTTTTTCCTTCAAAATACATTTTCGAAAATACTAGCACTTTATTTTCTTTTTCTTTATGGACTTTGTAGGTGTTGTTGACACTCAAAAAAGACCAAATCTCAGACAGCTTTTTAACCGGTCTGAACGATGTCTAACCTATCGGCATTTACAAAAGACAAGTCGCAGACAAGCTGACGACCAGTTTCTTCCCATCCCCAAGGGACAAATCAGCGACTTGGACTCTACTGATCTAGTGAAGCAGACAGTAAGCCAAGATTGCCTTTGAAGAGACTAAGCAGGCCTAAGATGCTGAGTTAGCTTAACACTTCGCATGAGCCCAAAGGGATAGCCTCGTCTGAGAGGCTAAGTTGTTTAGCTTCGCATGAAGCTTTTTATAGCTCCAGAGAGCTAACTTATAGCTTCGTCGGAAGCTTTCTTGATAGCTTCTCATGAAGCTCTTCATAGCTCCACATAGAGCTAAGTTCTAGCTTCTCCTGAAGCTAATTCTAGCTTCGCCGCAAGCTTTCTTGATAGCTTCTCATGAACCTCTTCATAGCTCCAGAAAGCTAACTTACAGCTTCGCCTGAAGCTAATTCTAGCTTCGCCGAAAGCTAATTCTAGCTTCGTCGCAAGCTTTCTTGATAGCTTCTCATGAAACTTTTCATAGCTCCAGAGAGCAACTTATAGCTTCGCTGAGAACTTACTTCTAGTTTCGCGAGAAGCTTCCCTTAGTACCGCTACGAGCTTATTAGACTAGCCCCGCTGTGGGTCTTTTATGGTCATCTTTGACCAATCAAATCTCCAGATGAGATCATTTCAAATTTGGCAGTTGCTTGCCGTCTTTTATGATCATCTTTGACCAATCAAATCTCTAGATGAGATCATTTCAAATTTGGCAGTTACTTGCCATGATCTCTTGACTCTCCCAATCAGTTGAGAAGATCAGGGGAGATTTCTCAATTAACTGGAGAGGATCAAGGGAGAATCTCTATTAAAAGGAGCCAATTAAGGAGAATTAATGGGTAGTTACACCCATGATCCCTTATTAAAAGGAGTCAATTAAGAAGAATTAATAGGAGTTACACCCATGATCCCTCTTTAAGAGGAGACAATCAAGGGAATCATGACTCCCTATTGAGCCTATAAATAGCTCTCTAGTAGGCTAGGCTCACGGGCGAAGAGAAGATTAGAGATCTACTCTCTCGCTTCCAAGGCTAAGCTCAGGGGCTTGAAAAGATTCAAGTCCAAGAGGCTTTTTGAAGAGCATAAGCTTCTTTGGTGGTTTCAAAGCATAAGCCAACAAGAGATCTACTCTCTTTCTTCTAAGAATTCAGAGAATCACTTCTCTAATCCTACAAGGATAAATTCAGGGTGCTAATACCCTAAGATCTTCCTCCCTCTCAAGGAATCTCTAAAACCAGGCGATAAGGAATTCCCAACCGGAGGCAGTTCGAGAAGCAGCAAGAGGGCTCTACCAATCCTCTGTTCTCTGATTTCCCGAACCAAGCGAGAAGGGAGTCCTATTAGGAGGCAGTTCGATCGTCTGACCGATCGCATCGTCAAAGGGATAAAGTGATCGTGCACTGATCAGATTCCTACCGGCACACTTCACCAGAAATCTCAGAGGAGATCTACCTGTAATTTTCTTTTCAATTACTTATAATTTAGCTCCTCGACACTTTTTTGTAAGTTTTCTCTTTGCAAAATCAATGCAAAACAAGATGGTGACTCCAGTGGGGATTGCATTCTCCACTGTTGAGAATCAATGTCGCAATGTGACGATCAGACCTTCGGATCTATTGCTGAGATGCTGGTCATTCACTTAGACCAAGAGAGGTCTGAACAACTTCTCTCTGGGGGTAGCACAAGCCCCCTACATGTGCGCAAGGAGGTCAGCGTAGCCAGAGCCCTTTTGGCTAACTCTTAGAAGCAAGTCTCTGTTGAGACAAATAAGGCTCTTTGTAAGTCTATTACAGCCTCAGGTGAGGCTAAACAGATTCTATGTGAGTCTAGCACAGTCTCAGCAGAGACTAAGATAGCCACGCGCCAGCATAATAACATTATGCGCGAAGCTATAAAGGTTCCTTGTGAACCTAAAACATCCTCTGTTAAGGCTATGTGGATTGCAAAAACTATAGATAGATCTCTTGATTCAGCATCCTGCAAAGCTAAAATAGTCTCTGACTGCAAGACTATTTCAGCTCTTCACCAAGCTAAGCCACGTCTGTCACGCGAGGCTAGGGCTAAAGTACTTTGTGCTAATAGAGAAGCTACTGCAGCCCCGCTTACATCATCACCACTATTGGATAGTGTTAGGCTCATCGCTAGCGACAAACCAAAACACTAAATGCTAAAAACCTTAGCCACGAGGTTAAAAATGAAGCATCAATGAGTGCTAACAGTGAGGCTATTCCAGCCACACTCACAGGAAGAACTCTGCGCAACAGAGCTAAAATAGTAGCTTCTCTTTGCGAAGCTACTGTTTCAGGAAAAGCTATCCTAGCTTCGCCTATAACCCAAAAGAAAGTCTTCAAGGCTAAGCCCAGGGTTTCTCAACCCAAGCAGGCTAACATCCAGTTTCTCTGAGTCTCCGTGTTGGATCAATTCGACCCAGGTAACACAAACTTACGGGATTATCTGAGCAACAAGTGGAAACTCTGCTCCGAAGAGCTAGTTCACATCTCGCCATCCCAGTACGGACAAGCGCAGTGTCAACCTGTGATGGTACATTCCATCAACTGTTGTTTGGGACCAAACCCCACAACTTCTCCTCCAAGCCAGAAAATGGTGTTCAACCGACTGTCAGTTCAAACTTTTGAGAAACCCAAGTATCGAAAGAAGAAGATAGTGAAGGTGCCTCACCTCGCAGCTGCCTCTGTCAACATGATAAATACAGGAAGGGATCTACTACAATCTCAAAGAAGGAAACAGGGGTTCGCACTCCCTTATTCAGTTCTCCAGGGCCCGACTATAGCCCCGACTTAGGTCAGGTTCTGGTTGAACAAAAGGGTGTCTTCCAAGATACAATATCCTGTAATATGGACAACCTTCTTCCTTAGAGGCTATGTTGCCAGAACCATTGAGACACCAATTCCAATGTTTGATGATGAAGAAGCAGCCAGCGGCTATGCTTCCTCCACCAACATCAACTCTGTGCAGGCAAGGTTTGTATCAGCCAACATGGCTGATAGCAACAATGATGATGATCTCCGTCATCGCATGGAGGTGCAAGAGCAGACTTCTAAGGCCCAACAAAAAAGTCTTGGATAATATTCGGCAAATATTCGCTCAGCTCCTAACAAACCAGAACAATGATAAACACAAACTGGTAGTAATCACAAATGAGAAGAACAATAAAAATGAACCTTCCAAGACTGATCATTCAAAGGAGGGCTCTTCAATCGATGCCAAAGTGATCAAAGGCATCTAGGCTTAGATCGCATCCCTAGCTCAAAGGGACGAACTGAAAAAAGTAGGGGCGGTCTGTCTTACCCCTTAGAATGGGACTCAGTCCCATATCCGCCAAAGTTCAAGCCACCAATGTTGCACTCGTATGATGGTAAGAGGTCGCCAAATCAGCACATTTACTACTTCCGATCGCAAACCAGTAATGTAATAGGTAATGATGCTATCACAGCCAGACTGTTCATTGGCACCCTCAAGGGGGTAGCCTTTGATTGGTCAGGAGTCTCCCCACGAACTCCATCAATTCCTGGCTCGACTTGGAAATCCGATTCCTCTCCCGATTCTATGAGGATGACACCGAGGTGACCATGGGCACGCTCCTTTCGACAGTTCAGAAAGGAGGAGAATCTGTACGGGATTACATAGAGAGATTCCGCAATGTTTCTCTCATGTGCCCTGCAGGTATGCCTTTGCGTATGTTGCTTCAAACGTGTAGGCATAACTTCCTTGACAAAGTGATAGTTCGCATGGGAGCCGTCAAAGCCCACGCTTGGAAGGAGCTTATTGAACGAGTCGAGATAGCTGAAAAATCAGCTAAAAAGTTTGAGACCCCCAAAAGCAGGTGGGGAATCAACAACAAAAGCTATGACACAACTGAATCTTCTAATACATCAGCATTGAAAGTATATGGAGGAACTCGATCAAAGAAAGATAACTCCAACAGGACTTCGGAGTATCAAAGACAATACTCCTTCAAAGATGAGCATGCGGTGACACTTTTCACTTGCTCAACAAAGGCAACAAGCTCAAGTTGCCAGAGGCTAGACGCCCAGACAAAGTGGGACAAACGAATGATCCCAACTATTGTCTTTTTCATAGGATGGTTCATCATCCTACTTGCAGGTACAATGTCCTTAAAGACAAAATCCAAGCACTGATCGAAGCAAGCATTTTGACTCTGAAGTAAGAACATAAAAAGGCCACTGTCTAACTCCTATCTTGAAAGGGAGTATGGAGGTAGTCAACTCTACTTCCAAAAGCCATGGGTCTTATCCCATCAACGGCTAAATTAATGGGACTCAAGCCAATCCAAAGCTAAAGGTAAGTCTTGTAATGTCTCTCGCAGCAAATGACGCCGCACCAGCAACTCCTCTCAACAGCTCTGAAGAGGAGACAACCGTCTCAACCGCTATTTGATAGCCGACGAGACACAACGCCAACGACGTCAAAAAACGTGTAGGGGGTTGGAATATGTCATTCCACCAACCAAATAAGGACAACCTTTCATAGTGGCGGCAGTCTACTCGAGTGGAGCTTATCGCCTAGCGAATCCAAACGGTGACACGCTCCTGATGCCAATCAACGACAAGTGCTATCCATGATCACGTTAACATTATACCTCTGATCAAAGAAGTACTATGCATGATCATGTTAACATTACACCTCTGATCATCAAGTCAAACTCGTCCGACTGTTTCATCTCCCAAGGAGTCCCTTCCCACAGGTGGAATCAATTTCAACCATCTCTGCATTCTTCTTTTGGCAAATCAATTCGGCTTCACGATGATCTTGAATGAGTCGAATTCATCAAAGAAGGTTCATGATGCATTATTGCAGGACCTTTCTAATGTTTTCACATTCATGTTCAGATTCGATAATCAACTGCGACTAAAGTCTTGATTATGACGAACAAAAGTGAAACTCCACGAGGAATCTCGATTTACTCGATATATTTCCTGTTAAGTTTGTACTCTATATCTAGACACGAAGATCAGCTGAGAACCAAAGTCTTGATGAACGAAAGGTGACGCTCCACAAGAAATGTCGATCTACCCGACAAATTTCTCATGAAGTTTAGACTTAACTCTTTAATCCCCAGTGAGATTTTAGAGGTCACCAGTGGAATACAGAAATGTTCACTTTATGTGACATGATCTGAAGCCTTCGGTGAATAAGGCTAGAGGAAAACATTGGCTTCTAAGCCCAATATAAAATCCTCAACAACTCATCATGCTGAGGGGAATAACATGGCTAGCCCAACTTAAATGGTAGTTGGTAAAGGCATACCAAATCCGTTAATAACTGAGGATTTGCTTAAAATCCTAAGGGACCTAATCGCACTTTTTCCACCAAAGTCTCCTACCAATTCCCGTCCATGGAATGGTAGGACCACAAAAGGCTGTATTCATTTTCCAAAAACATATCACAACTGTCATGCTTAATGCTCACGCCTCTGACAGTAAAACTTTTTCCTGGAGGATCATACTATATCCCTAGCAGAGCAAACTCTACCTGTTATTCTCTTTAATAGAATGACAGGTCCACTCAAATTGTTGTTATGTTCAAAACACTCTAACAGTAAATTAATCCTTATCAAGTTAACATCACACCTCTGACAAGTTGCTTTACAAATCCCCGAGTAGAGAAGCTATCATGATTACTTCTGACAAAATCTCCTTTCAAATTTCTCAGTAAGGGATTTTCTTGTTACGTTAACAGTGTACCTCTGACAACTTTTTAGGGAATAATCCTTTCCCTATGAATTCCCACGAAATTCTTTTCGTCAAGTTAATGATTACCTCTGACATATAATCTCTTATGGGATTCATTTTCTAACTCCCCAGCAAGTTTCTGGTAGACTCCCCTCGAAGTCTATTATTTCTCTTTTCAGTCCGCAGTGGACTTTTCTGGCTGTCACTTAATAATATACCTCTGACAATTTCATCCAAATAACATCCGAAGGTGATATCAATTTTCCCATGGAGTTAATAATCAAGTCTTATTTCCCCAGTGGAATTATTTCTTTTGTCGTCATGTCCAGCTTGTCACCTCTGAATGGTAGAAATTCTAAGCCTGGTGGTTTCTCAATCGGTTATGTCTATGATAACTCTGAACCGACAGATAACCAAGTATCATCTTCCAGTCTAGTAGGGACTACTCCTTTGCCGTTATGTCCAGTTCGCCACCTCTGAGCGGCAGGGCTCTGAGTTTAGCAACTTCCAATCGGTCATGTCCAGTCAATCACCTCTGAACCGACGGATGTCTAGATCTCTTCCCTCTTATGATACTCTAACTGTCATGTCCAGCTCGTCACCTTTGAACAGACGAGTCCATAACTTTGTTCTCCTTCCCCTGTCAGGGCCAGGAGTTCTTGCTGTCATGTTAACATTAAACCTCTGAACAGCAGATTGTGAATCTGAGGTTCCTTAGTTGGTCATGTCCAGTCAACCACCTCTGAACCAATAGGACCCCAGATCTAATCTATCTTTGCAGTCCTTTATGGGCTAGCTTCTAAGTTAATGCGAGTACCTCTGGCAGCAGATTCAGATTTTAGTGTGTCTAAGTCTATCATGTCCAGTTTATCACCTCTGAATAGACGGGTCCCTAAAATCAGATTCACCTTTCTTTGTCATCATGTCCAGATTATCACCTCTGAATGACAAAATTTCGAATTTGGTGGCTTCGCAATCGGTCATGTCCAGTTCATCACTCTGAACTAACAGATAGCCATGTCTCCTCTTTTCATTTACTGGTATGTCCAGTTCGTCACCTCTGAACATTAAACACTCCGAGTTGGGTAATTTCTAATCGGTTATGTCCAGTGCATCACCTCTGAACCGATGAATACCCAATCTCATCTTTCTTTGTCGTTATGTCCAGTTTGTCACCTCTGAACGATAAGTCTTCATGTCTGGTGATTCCTAATCAGTTATGTCCAGTTTACCACCTCTGAACTGACGGATACCCAAATCTAACTTTCCAGTCCGGCAGGGACTTTTCTCGCTGTTATGTCCAGTTTATCACCTCTGAACAGCGAACCCTCTTTTCTAGTGATTCCGAATCTGTTATGTCCATATTACTTCCGAACAGACGGATTCCTAGATCTGCTCCCTTTTGTCCCAGTGAGTTCTCATACTCAGACTGATTTTATTACGTTCCTAACCTCTGAATAATTTTTAGTAACAGTTCTAATTTCTTGGGAAATTCTAATTGGTAATGCTCTCCATTTTGAACACCCGAAGTAATTCAAAGTATTTCAAAATCCGAACCATCCCATTGCGGATTTGCGAAAACTTTAAAGGGGGTCTTGTTGACACTCAAAAAAGACCAAATCTCAGACTGCTTTTTAACCGGTCAGAATGATGTCTAACTTGTCGACATTTATAAATGACAAGTCGCAGACAGCTGATGACCAGTTTCTACCCATCCCTGAGGGACAAATCAGCGACTTGGACTCTACTGATCCAGTAAAGTAGACAGTAAGCCAAGATTGCTTTTGAAGAGACTTAAGCAGGCCTAAGATGCTGAGTTAGCTTAACACTTAACATCGCATGAGCCAAAGGGATAGCCTCGTCTGAGAGGCTAAGTTTGTCTAGCTTTGCATGAAGCTTTTATAGCTCCACAGAGCTAACTTATAGCTTCGCCGGAAGCTTTCTTGATAGCTTCTCATGAAGCTCTTCATAGCTCCACAGAGAGCTAAGTTCTAGCTTCTCGAAAGCTAATTCTAGCTTGGCCGCAAACTTTCTTGATAGCTTCTCATGAAGCTCTTCATAGCTCCAGAAAGCTAACTTACAGCTTCGCCTAAAGTTAATTCTAGCTTCGCCGGAAGCTAATTCTAGCTTCGTCGCTAGCTTTCTTGGTAGCTTCTCATGAAGCTTTTCATAGCTCCAGAGAGCAACTTATAGCTTCGCTGAGAGCTTACTTCTAGCTTCGCCAGAAGCTTCCCTTAGTTTCGCTACGAGCTTATTAGACTAGCCCCGCTGCGGGTCTTTTATGGTCATCTTTGACCAATCAAATCTCCAGATGAGATAATTTCAAATTTGGCTGTTGCTTGGGTCTTTTATGGTCATCTTTGACCAATCAAATCTCCAGATGAGATCATTTCAAATTTGATAGTTGTTTGCCATGATCTCTTGACTCTTTCAATCAGTTGAGAAGATCAGGGGAGATCTCTCAATTAACTGGAGAGGATCAAGAAAGAATCCCTTATTAAAGGAGCCAATTAAGGAGAATTAATGGGTAGTTACACCCATGATCTCTTATTAAAAGGAGCCAATTAAGGAGAATTAATGGGAGTTACACCCATGATCCCTCATTAAGAGGAGATAATCAAGGGAATCATAACTCCCTATTGAGCCTATAAATACCCCACTAGTAGGCTAGGCTCACGGGCGGAGAGGAGATTAGAGATCTACTCTCTCGCTTCTAAGGCTAAGCTCAGGGGCTTGAAAAGATTCAAGTCCAAGAGGCTTTTTAAAGCGCATAAGCTTCTTTAATGGCTTCAAAGCATAAGCCAACAAGAGATCTACTCTCTTGCTTCCAAGAATTCAGAGAATCACTTCTCTAATCTTACAAGGATAAATTCAGGGTGCTAATACCCTAAGATCTTCCTCCCTCTCAAGAATCTCCGGAACCAGGCGAGAAGGAATTCCCAAGCGGAGGCAGTTTGAGAAGCAGCAAGAGGGCTCTACCGATACTCTATTCTCCGATTCCCTGAACCAAGCGAGAAGGGAGTCCTATTAGGAGGCAGTTTGATCATCTGAACGATCGCATCGTCAAAGGGAGAAAGTGATCATGCGCTGATCAGATTCCTACCGGGACACTTTCCCAGAAATCTCAGAGGAGATCTACCTGTAATTTTCTTTTCAATTACTTGTAATTTAGCTCCTCGATACCTTTTTGTAAGTTTTCTCCTTTGAAAAATCAATGGAAAACAAGTGCAATTCACTAAAAATCCTCATGAAATAAAACTCGTCCTCTAAGGGTAACCTAGAGGTTTAACAGCTTGTTGCACGTGCTAAGTATAACCGTGATTCCTATGAAAGTGAGTTAGATTAGATTAGCTTTACCTTTTATGTTGCTCGAGGACAAGTAAAAGATAAGTGTAGAGGTGTGATGATACACGTACATTACATGTCTTTATATCATATGTGTCACATTTTTATATTTATATTTAATGTATTTTTATGTTTAGTGGCATGTAAGAAATTAAAAAAGAAAAGAGAGAGATTAACAGATTTATCCAATTAAATCCAAAGTTAAAAAGAAAGGGGATTAATTCAAATTCAGAAGTTCTAAAGGCCATCTTATCTTAAGACGGCTATATCAGATTAGATAATATCATCCTAATTCAAGGGGAAAATGATTTTATGAAGACCCTATCAGTTTTGCTGAGGATAAAAGGATGGATCATCAATTTCAGAGTAGAAATTCAAAATTCAAAAGGATAGAAAGATAGAGGACACCTGGACGGACAACGCCCCTTGATCCTAGCCCTATGGCCAGGATATTGCCGTGAAAACGTGACAAAAGTCGCATTTTCGCAACCTGGTAGTTGACCCACTGGGAGCGCTAGCTCCCCCTCTCTATGTACTCGTCTAATACTCATTTTTCTTCCCTATAAATACATGTAACCTCGAAGACAGAGGGGCAGCTCAGAGAGAGAGCTTTAGTTAGGTTTTTCTTTTTTTTCTTCAATGTAATTTTTTTATTTTCTTTCTAGCTTAAATTAGAGAGAGTTACATGATTAAAAGAGAGAATTATTGTCATGTGACACTATTGTAATTCTCTTTCAAGAAACTTATATTAAAGGTGACAATTAATGGATGTTTCTTACTTTTCTTTATCGTACTCAATTTGGCTAAGCACCGCTTTCAATGTAGTTTCTACTACTTCGCTTTATTTTATGCTAAGATAAATTTTATTATAATTCAATAGTAGAGGTAAGTATTTTTCTTTTATTTCTTTTTATTTCTGATTTTTGCACGAACACTCTTCTTTATTTGTTTCCTTTTCTTTTGTAAATAAAACAACAACAATACCACCATCTCTTCTTTTACCATCTCCTTTTAAATAACTTAATATTTTTATTGTTTTATAAAACTTAGAAATAAATATTAACTAATTTTGATAAATTAAAAGAAAGAACTTACACAATGCTTCTATCATTGTCCCGCCCTGTAAATCACAACCCGTTAGCCCTAGGCTACATGGTAAATTGAGGACCTATCACTGTTCTAAATGTTTGTATTTTCTCTACAGGTTTGGCTCGATCAAAGTTAAAGACACACTTGTAATTACCTAGAGGGGGTGAATAGGTGATTAGCTAATCTAATGGTCAATTAATGCGGAATTAAAACTTATTTAATGCAAACTAAAACTTCTTAAACTAAACACCAAGCATAACACAAGTGTGTAGCCAGATTTCCCGTGAAGGATTCTGGACTAACTCCTCAAGATTCCTCTAAATAAGAGTTGAGGTGCCGCGTTGGCTCTCTTGGTTGAATACAAGTGTTAGCAAACAATCCCCAAGCATATAATAATAAGCACACAATATATCAAGAATATAAAGATAAAGATAATATTAGCATGCAAGATATAAAGACAAGTAAGAGATAGAGAGAGTAATCGCAAATACAGGAGATTTGTTTCGAGGTTCAAGCACACTTGCTCTACGTCCCCGCCTTCAAAACTATGAAGGATTTCCACTAAAATCGATCCCACCGGATCACTCGGTGCCGCAACACCTACAACGCGAGTTCACACTTGAACTCCTTGGACTCTCTAGTCTCTTCACTCGTTCCCGCAAGAACTACACACCGCAAGCCCACTAGCTCGCCGAGGCTGCACCTCAAACACCGAGTTCTCACTAGAACCCGAAACAACGCGACCCCGCAAGTCCGCCTCCTCAAAGTAAAAGAAAGAACTCTTGGTGATCTAAACACTTTGATCACCAATGCACACTCTCACAATATACTCCTATAGGATGAATATATCAATGGATAGCTCAAGTGTTTGTGAGAAAAACAAGGATGGAATTTGTGGAGGAAAACACAAGAAATCACTTTGAAAAATACTCTTGATAAACTTCCCTTTTGATTGAAAATATTTGCTCTCAAACAAGTGAAGAAAACCTCTTAATAGAGTAGGAAAAACTATCTTAAAACTCTCCAAAAATCTTTTACAAAACAGCCCAAGAAACCCCCAATTTATAGGCTATCCAAAAACTAGCTGTTGGGGTCCAGTCAGCAGCTCTGGCTGCTGTCGGTCGACCGGCCTGGTCGACGCCAACGGTCAGATTTCTGACCGTTGGAGCCTCGGTTGACCGGTTCGGTGGACCGCGGCCTGGAACAGAGAGCAGAGCTCTCTGCCGGTCGACCGGCCCTGTCGACAGGGGCTTTCCAGAGAGCAGAAGCTCTCTGGCGGTCGACCGGCCCTCCAGCCAGACTGGCATGCACGTCAGTGCACGTCGGTCGACCGACTCGACTCCGTCGACCGACTCCTAGCTCGGTCGACCGGCAAAAGCCAGGAAAGATCTTTTAAGGGATTTAAAACTTGGCTTTATCTTAAATAAAATCCATAAATTCACGAAAAATCTACAAAAATAGGTTCAATAATATATTTTGATATACAAATATGTTTGAGTAAAATCAAGACATGTTACAAATATTTTGAACTATTTTTGTAATTTAGAAATTTTGGTTAAAAACAAAAACGTATTTTTCCAAATTTGTTTTTTCCAAAACTTCTCCAAATACAAAACCAAGATATTTTAAACACTTTTAAAGCATGGTGTGTATGGATATGATCTACTACACATAAATGATGAAATATCTATGCTTTTGACAATAAGCACTAAAATGGTTTTGGTTAAAAACACATGTATATAATAAACTCTAAAAATCAAACCGGTATTTTGCCAAAATGAAAAGTTCTTTCCAAAATAAAAATTCTTTATGAAAACACATCTAAATCTTGTGTGTGAGTGTATATGGTATACTTGAGCAATCCACCAACTATTCAATCCTTTACATTTTATTTAAAAACAAAATCTTAACAAAACAAATCTAGACTCAAGTCTTGATCTTGAAGGTCTTCACTTGAAGTCTTCACATCTTCTTGACTTGGTCCAAACTTGATCCAAAGAGCTAGACTCCTCTTGAGTACTTGATGTGGTCTTGATGCATAGACTCTTAAATCAAACCGTGTTAGCTCCAAAACTTGACCTTAAATCCTTTGTTGAAGCTACACGCCTACTAAGATCTTGATCACAAATCTAAGACTAAATAAACACAAGATCATTAGTACTATAACTACATGAGTTAATCATCATCAAAACTAGAGTGATAGGCCTTTAGGCCAACAATCTCCCCCTTTTTGATGATGACAAAACTCGTGGAGTTATATATGCATGGATTAAAGTAAAGCTTCAAAGAAGCTCCCCCTTAACTCATGCATAACAAATAAGCAATAAGATATGACAATAAAGCACATAAAACTAAACAACTAAATATGCATCAACAAGGTGAGAGACATAAAACATAAAGCCAAAATCCTTTTTCTAAAAACTTTTTCTCCCCCTTTTTGTTTAAACTTTTAAAAACATTCTTCCCATTTTCTAATCTTCCCATTTTCTAAAACACAAGATGCATAAACTTAATATATGCAAAAACACAAATATGCATATACAAGCTCAAAATCTTTCTCCCCTTTTTGTCAATCATTAATAAAGGGGTTAAAGTAAACACAAAACAATGTTCTCTCCCTTTTTGTCAGAAACAAAAATCAATAAAGAGGTGAAATCAAATAACCAATAAAGAGATATATGCGATATACATTCATGAAGAGGAAGACGCTATGTTAACTTCCCTACGTACATGCATTACATAAAGAAAGGATGACAAGCCCTAATTTATATAACGCATAATATGTAATGCATAAGAGGAGATGTGAAGCTCTCCCTACACACGTGTATCGCATAAAGAAGAGTTGTCAAGCTCCTCAATATGAGCTACACTCAACATGAATCTATATGTAGAAGAGATGTTAATCTCCCCTTGCATATAGGCAATATATATTAAAACATTTTTAAGTCAAATTTTTAATAATTACTTAAAACAAATTTTGAAATTTTGATACCAATGAAGGAAAGTATTTTATATTTTGATACCAATTTAAATTTTCAAACAACAATGAAATTTTGATACCAATGAAAAATATGGATACCAATTGAAATAAATAGGTACCAAAAAAATATCAATTGTAAAAAAAATACCAATTGAAGATAATACATAAGCTTATATAAAAAGTACCAATTGAGAAATCAATTGAAAATTTAGATTTGAACTAAGCTTAGCATAAATATACTTTGTGCTTTAAACATGTAAATATCTTAAAAATCTAGCACAAATAAATCATATATATGTATGAAAAGAGAATACCAATAGAAATTGATATTATTTGAAATGAAGCATACATATATAGAAAACAAAATAAATATCAATTGAGATACCAATTGAAAATAACAATGTAAATCAAGTATATAACTCATAATAGACCACCCTTTTTATGCACAAGATAAAAGATTTTTAATAAGGCTTACAAGGCATACTCGCCCATCCGTCCTCCCTTAAAAGGGGTTGGTAGGGGTTTTCAAAAATAGTTGTTTGAAAATATTTTAGTATTGAAAATACTACCAAATGAAGAATACATAACTAGTAAAAATAATTTTGAAAAACTAGTTAAAAATCCTTCAAAAACATGAAACCAAATCATATGTATATCATGAAGCATACTAAATACATAAGTTTGACACTCGAAATCTATAAGGCTCAAAAATAATCATGAAACAAAGTCATGAATAAACAAATAAAGTGTGAGTGCACAAAACTCATGTAATTAGCATTTTTCATGAAGATAGTCAATAAATCTCAAAACAAATATCATTTTATCATAAAAATCATTTTTCAATTAAAAAATAAACTTCTAGGTATATGTATGATTTATCCAAAACTAACAATATGCATACATATCCCAAACATAAAAAGAGTCCATAATATAAATTGCATGAAGGCAAATGACTCAAGGGGTATATATGTATATTTATTAGATTTCAATACAAGATACATATACATGAAGTAAAACATGTAAATAGGCAAGACAAGTGTAAATGAGGAAATCATCAAAACTAGGCTATACATGTGCATATAGTGAGTACAAATAAACAATAAGTACAAATGTATATGAATCAAATGTTGCTCACTACTTGTACAAGTATATATCAAAGTTTTGATAAAAACTACATTTAAACAAGTATTTATCACATGAAACCTAAAACATAAAACATAACATTTTAACAAACACAAAAACATGCTAAAAATCATCAATTACAAAAGCATGTAAACTAAATTAGGAGTTTTAGAGATAGTTACCAAACCAAAGAACTATGCTCTAATTCTCCAAAACATGGTGGTTGTCCTACCAAACCTCCTTGATAGCGGTGCATCAATGTGTGTCCATCAAGTCCATGTGCACCCACCACCAAGGCACCAACTCTCTCACGTTTTGTGAGAGCCCGCACCTACATCAAATACACAAGTGGGGATTTTGGTACCCATTTTCTTTTGGGTCCATGAGGGTTAGCATTATAAGGACCCAAACATTTTTATTAGCAAAATTTGAAGAATTTATTCTATCATAACAAAATCTTGCTAAATGGTCTTTTGGCCACAATGTGTACACTTGTACACTCTAGGATGAAATGTGTATGAGTGTGATCATGACGTGCAAAGTGTGCATATGCATGATGTGGGTGATGTGTATGAACATGGGAAACTTGTTTCTTTTGAAACAAGGATTCCAATCTTTGTGGTTAAATGCACAATTGCTCAGAGTTGAGCTAAAACAATCAATTCTATTTTTCAAAAATTTAACTTCATTTTTATCAATGATAGCATGTAAAGCATGATGAGAATGAGAACTATTTTTCTTATTCTTTTAAGAAACATTTTCTTTTTTTTTTCAACAATTTTCCTTTTAAAGAAGTGTTTTAATGCAAAACAATTTCTTTTTGTTTTTTCATCAAAACAATTTTATTTTTCAAAGTAGTGTTTCCTTCACAAAGATCATTCAATTTATAAAGCAAGGAAACATTTTCATTTTTCAAAATTTCATTTTCTTTTGAAAAACATTCCAATTTATCTTGTAAAGAATCTTTTTCTTATAACATGCAATCAAATTTATTTTTCATTTTCTTATTATCCTTTTTAAGCAATTCATATTTTTTAAAAGTTGTTGACAAAAAGATTCAAGCTCATCATAAGACATATCAACATCTTCATCTACCTCGGATTCGGTAGTTATCTCAAGGGGGTTATCCTCTTGAACCATGTAGCACACGTTGGAAGCTTCACTTCCAACATCCGAGTCGCTCCCCGCATAATATTGTTCTTGTTCGCCAAGGGAGATCAAAGAGTTCCATACTATAAAAGCCGAATCAAGATTAGCAACCCTAGATAAATAATCATCATTTAGGGAGATCTTAAAGCATGTAGGGCTTTTGCAATTTTTGCCATTTAAACAATAAGAATCTCTAATAGTGGCAAATAAATATGAATGCCTAGGGTTTTGAGGTATAAGAACATCTTAACCTTCCAAGTTTGGATGTTAAGAATGTCAAAAGTGGGAGGTGACATGAAATCCATGGTGTGTGTACAAATATTGTGATTAGCTATAAAATGAGGATCTTTAACTCTAGGTTGTAAGGCCCAAATCAAAAGCACGTGGCTCTGATACCAATTGTAATCACCTAGAGGGGGGTGAATAGGTGACTAGCTAATCTAATGGTCAATTAATGCGGAATTAAAACTTATTTAATGCAAACTAAAACATCTTAAACTAAACACCAAGTATAATACAAGAGTGTAGCCGGATTCCCCGTGAAGGGCTCTGGACTAACTCCTCAAGATTCCTCTAAATAAGAGTTGAGGTGCCGCGTTGGCTCTCTTGGTTGAATACAAGTGTTAGCAAACAGTCCCCAAGCATATAACAATAAGCACACAATATATCAAGCATATAAAGATAAAGACAATATTAGCATACAAGATATAAATACAAGTAAGAGATAGAGAGAGCAATCCAAACACGAGAGATTTGTTTCGAGGTTCGAGCACACTTGCTCTACGTCCCGCCTTCAACACTATGAAGGATTTCCACAAAAATCAATCCCACCAGATCACTCGGTGCCGCAACACCTACAAGTCGAGTTCACACTTGAACTTTTTAGACTCTCTAGTCCCTTCACTCGTTCCCGTAAGAACTACACACCGCAAGCCCACTAGCTCGCCGAGGCCGCACCTCAAACACCGAGTTCTCACTAGAACCTGAAACAACGCGAACCCACAAGTCTGCCTCCTTAAAGTACAAGAAAGAACTCTTGGTGATCTAAACACTTTGATCACCAATACACACTCTCACAATAACACTCCTATAGGATGAATATATCAATGATAGCTCAAATGTTTGTGAGAAAAATAAGGATGGAATTTGTGGAGGAAAATACAACAAATCACTTTGAAAAACACTCTTGATAAACTTCCCTTTTGATTGAAAATATTTGCTCTCAAATAAGTGGAGAAAATCTCTTAATAGAGTAGGAAAAATTATCTTTAAAACTCTCTAAAAATCTTCTACAAAACAGCCTAAGAAACCCCCAATTTATAGGCTATCCTTTGCCGTTGGGGTCCAGTCAGCAGCTCTGGCTGTTGTCAATCGACCGGCCCGGTAGACCGCCAACAGTCAGATTTCTGACCGTTGGAGCCTCGATCGACCGGTCTGGTCGATCGCGGCCTGGACAGAGAGCAAAGCTCTCTGCCGGTCGACCAGCCTGGTCGATCGGGGCTTTCCAGAGAGCAGAAGCTCTCTGGTGGTCGAACTGGTCAGTCGACCGGCCCTCCAGCCAGACCGGCGTGCACGTGCACGTCGATCGACCGACTCGGTCGACCGACTCCTACCTCGGTCGACCGGTCCGGTCGACCGGTAGAAGCGAGGACAGATCTTTTTAGGGATTTAAAACTTGACTTTTTATCTTAAATAAAATCCCATAAATTCACGAAAAATCTACAAAAATAGGTTCAATAATATATTTTGATATACAAACATGGTTAGTAAAATCAAGACATGTTACAAACATTTGAACTATTTTTGTAACTTAGAAATTTTGGCTAAAAACAAAAACCGTATTTTTCCAAATTTGCTTTTTCAAAACTTCTCCAAATACAAAACCAAGATATTTAAACACTTTTAAAGCATGATGTGTATGGATATGATCCACTACACATAAATGATGAAATATCTATTTTTTTGACAAAAACGGTTTTGGTTAAAAACACATGTATATAATAAACTCCAAAAACCAAACAGGTATTTGCCAAATGAAAATTTCTTTTATGAAAACACATCTAAATCTTGTGTGTGAGTGTATATAGTATACTTGAACAATCACCAACTATTCTATCCTTTACATTTTATCTAAATTAAAATCTTAACAAACAAACCTAGACTCAAGTCTTGATCTTGAAGGTCTTCACTTGAAGTCTTCACATCTTCTTGACTTGGTCCAAACTCGATCCAAAGAGCTAGACTCCTCTTGAGTACTTGATGTGGTCTTGATGTATAGGCTCTTGAATCAAACCGTGTTAGCTCCAAAACTTGACTTTAAATCCTTTGTTGAAGCTACACACCTACTAAGATCTTGATCACAAATCTGAGACTAAATAAGCACAAGATCATTAGTACTATAACTACATGAGTTAATCATTATCAAAACTAGAGTGATGAGTCTTTGGGCCAATAACACTTTGGATTCTGAATTTATTACAGAATCTCTGAAATGCCTGGCTGACTAATTGGGGCTGATTATCGTGGATGATTCGTTATGGCACGCCAAAGAGGATAGGATGTGATCTTGATGAACTTGATCATGTCGGACGTCTCACTTCCTTCAAGGAGATAACTTCTGCCCATTTGAGAAGTATCTATTATAGTCAGGATGAACTAATGTCCTTTGAATGTTTGAGGGTGATGGGTCCGATGACATCCATGCCCCACATCTCAAATTGTCAGGAAGAAGATGTTGGATGGAGATGACCTGGTGCTTGATGGATGAAGTCACCATGAATCTGACAGGCGTAACACCGCTTAGTGTAGGCGATAGTGTCACAAACGATCTTTGGCCAGTAGTAGCCAAGTCTTCAGAGTCGGTCCCCAAGTTTGAGTCCGGATTGCTAAGCTCTTCATGTGCCGTCGTGAGCTTCCCTGAGGGTTTCTTATGCCTTTTTGTGTGAAAGGCAGCTGAGTAAGATTTCATCATACGATCGCGATACAAAGCTCATGTGATCACGTTGTCGTAAAATAAAGGCGCTTTCTCTTGATTGCAGCTGCCTCCTTTGGATCGTCTGGCAGTATGCCATATAAGATGAGATCGATGAATGGGAATAACCTATCCTGGGTTCTAGATCGTTAAAGTTTTGAGAACCTTTTGACTTGAAGATTTCGCTCTGGAATCTATTGTCTTCGAGGGTAAACTTTGAAAAGTACAAGTCATGAATGTAGATGAGTACTTTCCCTGTCTCTTCGGTTGGAAGAGTCAATGACAGGGCGAGGGACGCCAATGCATCTGTATGTGCATTTTGTTGGAGAGGTACATGGTTAATGTAAAAGCTTTTGAACTTCTCAGCCATGTTGATAGTCGCATTGTGGTAGGGCATTAAGTCTTCATGTCAGACTTCGTACTCTCCTCGTACTTGATTAACAATGAGTTTCAAATCACCGTATGCTTTGAGATATTTGACGCCAATCTCTTCTGCAAGTTGTATTCTGATTAAGAAAGCACTATATTCCGCAACATTATTGGAACACGGCTCAATTAATGAAATGCACAAGGAATCACATAGTTTTGTGAAGACATAAGTACTACTCCAACTCCTGCTATGATATTTCCTCAAGGACCCATTCTTAATGCGTCATCGAAGATTAGTTAGCAAACTTATTCTTCGAATGATGTCTAGGTCATGCAAACTTCAACAATCTCGTCTGGGAGATCTTCATATAGTTTGGTTATCCTTGGGTCTGGATGTTTAACCAAGAAATCTACCACTGCTATCCCTTTACGGCTTTCTATGGTAGGAATTATATCTCATATTGTGAGAGCAATATGGCTAACTTCACCAATCGACCATTGAGCAATGATGGTTTTGTCATAAGCAATATCAGAGGATTTACCTTAGAGATAACGTGAATGGTCTGGCCCACAAGATAGTGTCGCATCTTCTAGACAGCAAAAACTAAAGCTAGGAATTCCTTTTCGACCGATTGTAGCGATGCTCAGCCCTATCATGGCCTCGCTCAGGTAATAAATTATTGCTCATGTCCTTAGTCATTATTCTTGGCTAGCAGAGCTCTCAAAGAATGATCCATGGCTCTAACATATATCAAGAAGGATTTCTCTGATATGGAACTGCAAGAACAGGCGAATGCGTAAGGTATTGTTGATTTTCTCAAACACTTGCTGGCAAGTACTGTCCCATATAAATGAGACTCCCTTCTTCGTCAGCTTGGTGAAGAGTTGGCAGCGTCTAAAAGATTTGATATAAATCTTCGGATGTAGGCCAGACATCCCTGCAATCTTCCAAGTTCTTTGAGATTTCTTGAAAGTTGCATCTCCTGAATGGCAAGGACTTTCTCAAGTCGAGGTGGATTCTTTTGGATGTTACAACGAATCTAAAAACTTGCCACTAGCCACCCCCAGGAAGGACTTGATGGGGTTCTTCTTTAATCGATACATTCGCATTATGTCGAATACTCTCTTCATATCGCTATATGATCACCTTTGTCGCGGCTTTTCACTGCAATATCATCTATGTAAACATTCTACGATCTTGCAAATATGCTCGTGGAAGATCATATTTATGGTGCGTTCGTATGTCACACTTGCATTCTTCAAACCAAAAGGCATCACGGTGTAGCATATAAAATACTCCCAGTGGCATTCCAAAGGATATATGCTTCTTGTCTTTTGGATACATTTTGATTTATTATATCCGGAGAAGTCGTCCATGAAGGACATCCTTCAGAATCACACGTATTTTCAATCATAACATCTGTGATCGGGAGAGGAAACTCGTCTTTGGGACAAGCAACATTCAGATCATAGAAGTTGAAGCAAATTCAGATCTTTCCATTCTTCTTGGAGATAGGAACGTGTTGCCTACCCAATTAGGTGTTGCTCTTCCCTAATGAAATTAGAGTATATAAGCTTTATGACTTCTAATTTGATTGCCTCCATGATCTCTGGGTGGAACCGTCATTGCTGTTGCATGACTGGCTTCGCATCAGGGTTGATGTTGACGCGATGCATGGCTACTTAGGAATCGAGTCTAGGCACGTCCTCATAATTCCAAGAGAAGATATCTATATACTTTTGTATAAGATGAATTAGGTCTTCTTTTTCGAAGGTGATAAGCTCTCGCATATGAAGATTGGTTTGGGGTTAGCCTCACTTTCCAGATTGGTCTTGGTTACTTTATCCTCTGTGGGCAGTTCGCACTGCTCAAAGAATATATCTTAGAGAGTGTTCAAGTGTTTGATCAAGAGATCAGTATCCACTGTATCATTTCTTCATCTTCATCTTTCAAATGGCTAGATGAAATCATATTCACTGAAAGATTTTTGAAGATAGTGCAACAACACGACATCTGATCCCCATGATAACGTGCCTGATTAGTGGTCATGATATATAGACTCTTCAGACTCGAAGTCTGCGATGCCCTGATCTCGCAGCTACAGAGACATTACTACGACATAGAGACATTACTGCGACATATATACGTAGGTCAAAAATACCCTCCATATATACGCTAAGCATCAGTCGGTAAGAATCAGAGTACGAAAGCACGTGGTGCATTATACATTCCAACATATGAGTATAATTACAAAGTTATCACAGGATGTGACACAATATTACAAGAATATTACATCATCAATAGGCGCAAAGCCAGAATACAAAGAGATATACAATAATGAACTGTACAAAAGGTGCTCACGAGTCACAAAAGAAAAACCGAGAGCCGAGCAGGCGGCTTGAAAGGATAGGGCCTCAGACAATCAGACAATGATCCTCGCTTCCACTGCGCATCTCTTATCAACAATCGAGAGAATTCACAAGCTCCAAGCTTTGAGATCTGGACATGCAGATCCAGAGGAGTCAGAACTCTCCAATGAGTGGTGTAATAAAGGCCAAGTGGCGTACTGGGACAAGCACACGTGAATCGATAAATCCGAGTCAAATAGCATGTCTTGAAAATCGTGTCATGAGCACATGCATACAAGGCAGATAAGGAGGCGGTAAGTAAAGCAGATAAGGCAACACCAGTTATCTCTTAAACCAACATAAACCAATAAAACTGATAATACTAAGCAAAACCAATCATACAAGCTTAGGTCTCGGCTCCACGAGACTAGCACGTCAAAGGAATAATCTAAACAAGGAAACCCTCATCTAAATACCTTTATCCCATGTTACCGTAATCCGAGCGTATACAATCTGAGTTGCAAAATAACACAACAAATTGAATATTAGCATCTTATTATAATTGTGGTCATTTAAATTGTAGGTTTTAGTATGCGTCCCATTCTACATACTTCCATTTACAACTTATAAAGCCAGTTATTTGGAAACTGATGGAGATTGATGGATCATATTTATAATGGGCCTCGCCCTGCCCAGGACACACGACCCACTACCACTCTTTCTCCTTGGGATTATATTAACCCGGATACGAATCTTCTCGGGAATTATATTATACCCAGACATGAATCTTCAAATGGGGATTAAAACACCCAATCACGAATCGTCTATCCTGCTACCCCCTATAAACATAGACTAATCAGGCCCCATCAGTTTCTTCCAAACCCGATGCAAGTTATCTTATTTATAATGTATTTATATTAATCAATTTATGGGACTAGCAGGAGCAGGACAGGTTCAGAAATTCAAGAGTACAAAAGTACATTAGTACTAGGGATATAGGTCACTGTATATAATACAGGATAACAGGTACATGATTTTTGTAAATGTAATAATCACAAGTCAGGTGTTAACATGACAGGTGACAGGTAAAAAGTAATGTCATAATAGGGAGTAGGTGTCAAATAGTAGCATGTTATGTGTCAGGTGGTAACACATTAGTTGTCAAGTGATATAAGCAGGGTGATAAGAGATAGCACGATAAATGTTAGCACATCAAGCGAAAAACATATCAAACGATATAGGAAAACAGTACCAATATAAAAGATTGGTACGAATACCGAAAAATCATGCAGTCTCAGAAAACAGTATAAGTAAGATTTCAACCTCTTCACATCCATTAATAAAAGAATAGATAAACTGTCAAATAGGTAATTAGCAAGCAAGCGAACATCTAAGCGGATCTACGCAAGTTGCATGCACGGACAGCAAACAATGTTTAGTCACTAGAGAGCTTCACTGTTACTGGGATGACTCGGCTTAAAAGGCAAGTTAAAATACAGCAGAGTTTGCCTAGGTGAATCTAGTGATAAAGCGTTGAGCGCAAAACATGCCTACCAGGCAGATCATGAGAGACCTGACAGTCTAAGTGTATCCCTCTTTCGAGGAAGTGGGTGAAAGCCTGAGGGCTAGAGTATGCTCTGGGTCTAAGCACACTCTCGATAGCTACCATGAAACCCATAAAGGTGTGAGGCCTAAAACCTATTGGGTAGCCATCTCAAGAATGGGAAAAAACCCATAGTCTGTACAAAGTACTTGCATGAGATATTAGTACCACATGAGCATGCATATAAACGTGATAATATCTAGGCTACCATAGAGTGGTGAAACCCAGAGCTGAGTGTAGAGCATGGAGGCTAAACAGAACTTGAAGGTTGCGTATAGAAAGCCTGGAGGCTGAACGCAGCCCGAACTGGTATAGTACCTGCAAGAATGTTAGTGCCGAACACACGCATATAATAAGCAGTAATAATATAATATCACAGGCATGGCATATATACAGGAAGTAAACTACACTAATACAGACATTCGTCACAAATCTGTTACAGGCACTTGGCCGCATACAAATACAAGTATACATGCGAACGAATACAAATACAATCCAATACAGAATAAAATACAAAGTCACTCAATGAAGCAGGGAAACCCAAAATGAGGCGAGGACACTCGCCTATAATTCTTCAGAAAGCGCCGTAAATTCCAGAATCTCAAGAATATTGTGCACGTCCATAATACAATATAAAATATAAATAAATATTTGGAGAGAA